>CM070038.1:96283182-96298888 GCA_036250615.1 Ptychadena robeensis
ACGCGAACATGCGATGTTCGCCGCGAATAGTTCTCCGGCGAACAGTTGGGGCCATCACTATTGGACACCTCTAGGCATTATGTGCACTCATTGCAGAGAACAAGCAGGGGGGAGCATCTTTTCAAAAAGGTGACAAAGGGCCCGAAAAAAAGCACAACGGGCCGGACCGGCCCCGGGTCTTAGTTTGCCCACCCCTGGGTTAGTAGGAGTATTTTAAAATTAGATTTAAGTAGTTGAATCAGCAAAACTGTAGCTAGTAGGGATGACAGGTTCTCTACAGACCCGAGCCTCTCCATATACTAGGAGAATTTCCCTTGTGACTGTCCCCTTTAATCTCAGCCCACAACAGGTACATTGGCAAATGGAGAGATACTCATAGCAGTCATATATTATAAACCTGAACTTTTTACTCCAATCTAACTGCCGAGAGGAAATTTTAATTCCACGGCCGCGTGTTTGTCACTGCCGCGCGTTCCCTCGTCGTTTAATAACACAGCTCATTAGACCCTTGACAATGGGAGAATCTGCTTGCAGCTTCCTCAGAACTATCAGGCTAATGGAGCTATTTTTCTTCAAAGTGCTGACTACAGGCTGAAAGCCACTTTACATACCGGCTACATGAAACTCGGAGGCAACCACCGGGGTAAGGGAGTAAGATCTGATTTATTGGACATCAATCCTTCTCGCAACTACTGTGATAGATGCCTCTGGGTCCGCTCCATGCAGTTAGCTGTCTTTAAGTGAAAGAGGAAATTCAACAAAAAATAATATTCCATGTAAACATATGGTTGTCTGTGGGAGGGGAGTCGGGGTAAGGCCAGTAATAGTGTGGCCTAGGGGAGCAGAGGACGTGTGTGCTGCGCCAGAGAAGAAAACAAGGCAGCCAGCCACGTAAAAAAATAATACATTCATATGATTTACATAAAAGTAGATATATGATTGGTAGGGAGGGGGGGGGGGGCAGGAGAAAATGAGAGCATTGGAAGTAGTCCATGCAGAAGATTTAAATTTGAACAATCAAAGTGGGTGTAAACTAGTGTTGAGTGGCATATGGTATATTCGAGTTTGCGTAATTTCGCGTATACATTAAGGAACATTCGAAATTCGTAAAACGGAAAATTTCTATCATACTTACCGTAATTTTCCTTTCCTGACGCGCTCCATGTCAGCATATCATGTAAAGTACATAGTGTATGCTGACATGGAGCCGTCAGGAAAATTCGACTGTGTTCTATTGCCTTACGTCCCGCGTAGCTGTGTGCAATTATTTACAAAGATTTGCAAACCAGCTTTACAGCTCTTCCTCATTCTGTGATCTTAGCCAGTACGAGCACTGTGCGTATTGCGCGTATCCATTCGCAATGCGCACAAATATGCGCGATGTATGCTGGTAAATAGAGATGGTCAGATTTTTCGACTTGCTAACTTTGTGAGCTGAGTGCAAAGCCCCTGAACATGGTATCATCACTAAAACAGCTGGAGATGTAGAGAAGGGTTGTGGGAACATTTTAAAGAAAAAACTTTTGCTCTAGCACATGTAGCTTTTGCATAAATAAAATAAAGTAAAAAAATTTTGACTTTGAACTTAATTTGTGCAAAAACTCTTTGTGTTAGAGCAATACTTTATTTTTTGTAGTATACCCCCAACCCTTTTCTACATCTCCAGCAAGTTTGGTGATGATACCATGTTCAGGGGCTTTGCAATAAACTCGAAATCTAGTGATAAACAATGTTGAAGCATAATATGATGAATATCCACCATTGCGAATATCCGAGCAAAATATTGCAAATTCTGGAATGTCAGATATTTGTTGAATATATTCGAATTTTTCATATTCTCGCTCAACACTAGTGTAAAGGCCCCCATACACGGGTCAGATTTCTGTCTGATTCCGGTCCGATCGATTCCGGGCGCGTGCACGCCAAACGATCGTGCCGGAATCGCGTGCAGCCCACCTTGTCCGATCGATCAGGTCCGTCCGTTCCGGGGCTCAGAATCGGATCCGACAGAGAACCAACATGTTGGTTCCATCAGATTGATTCTGCACAGATCAGGGGGAGTTGCCATTTGTGAGGTGGACAATCGGACACGGATCCGTCCCGGAATCAGCTGGACAAGGTGGTATGCAGCGATCGGATCACTTAATTGGCCGCTCGATTGGGGCTCCGAGTCCCGCTGAGATCGCCGGAATCGATCGGATGGGTGATCGAGCGGACATGGAATCCGACACGTGTATGGCTAGCTTTAATGTAATCACTAAAATTATTCAGAAGTTGTTTTGTTGCTGCAGGTGATCAACACAAGAATTGGTCAATATGAAGTAAATTCACTTTGACTTAAACTTTCGTTTTCCGGATCGAATTTTAATTTGTTTGCCAAATCTCGATTTTTCGTGTGAATTTTCGACTTAGAAGTTTCTAATGCAAAATGTCACATTATCAATTTCGAAATTAGCCTTAAGTTTTCATGTGATAGTGTTGATCACGAAAATATTGCGAATATCGGCACTTTTCATTGTGAAAATCTTGCATAGAATTCGATATCTTTGTAATTTAAAATATTTGAGAGCAATATGCGCATGTACATGTTCCAATTTGCACAATGAAGGTAAATTAACCTCCCTAGCGGTTGAGACGAGCCTAGCTCGTCCGAGCTTTAGGCTCGCCTCAACCGCCCGGGAAGCCGCCGATGGGGAGACTTTATGCCTCCCCGGGAAGCTGCGGCGATTGTTTACATCGCCGTAGCATTTCCGGGTTGGCGGCTCCACCCCGATCGCGTCACGGTGACGCGGAAGGGGGCGGGGGGGGCCGGCGCCATAGACCTCCATGTTAATGGAGGAGCGCCGGCTTTCTCTCCCGCGCAGCTGTTGTCAGTAATGACAACAGCTGCGCGTAGAGCTCCGGCGGGATGCCGGAAACGGCGGGCAGTGTACTATGTACACTGCCTTGATCGCCCATATCGTGCCGTTGTAAACGGCGCGATATGGGCGGTGCGCTAGGGAGGTTAATGAATTATAGGCAAGTCAGGACTTGTTCTTGCACATATTGTAAATGCATTGCATGTTACTTTCCCTAGAATCTCGAATATTCGCGATTATGAAGATATAGCAGTATATTCAAGACTTTTGAAATAAAAAGTGCCGATATTTGCAATATTTGCGATTAAGGCAAGGGTTCCACGGTCAGTTAAAACCGCTGCCTTGAAAATAGGGATTTTAACGGAGTGCACGAGCCACACATTGACGGCAATGCTGCTTTGAGAGGGCTGTCTCCACAACCCGTCAGTGCCTCGGATCTGTTGGTCTGAGCCTCCGCAGCAGCTAAGTCTATGGGAATGCAATGGAGGCTTGAGCAGACACCAGCGGATCCCAGCACAGTGGACCGTGAGCCTAACACTATATAACACTATATAACCTATTTTTCGCAAAAGTGTGAAGCTATACGGTTTTGAAGGTGTCCCTTCTGTTTAGATCTTTCCCTCTGCTGGAGTCTTCTCCGGCCCCCCCCCCCCTTAACCGAAATAAATTCCATGGGGTATTACATCCACAAAAGCTATATGCAGAACCAAAAAGTTGTCTTACCAAAGTAAGGCAACTGGGGTTTGCAAGGGAAAGTAAAGGCCCCCATACACGTGTCGGATTCCCACTGGATTCCGGCACGATCGATTCCGGGCGCGTGCACGCGAAACGATCGTGCCGGAATCGCATGCAGCCCACCTTGTCCGATCGATCAGGTCCGATCGTTCAGGGGCCCAGAATCGGATCCGACAGAGAACCAACATGTTGGTCTTTCTGATCCGATTCTGCACAGATCAGGGGAAGTTGCCATTTGTGAGGTGGAATCGGAGGTGGAATCGGACACGGAATCGTCCCGGAATCCGTTGGACAAGGTGGTATGCAGCGATGGATACTCTTAATTGGCCGATTGATCACACCTGTGATTCCCGGCAGAATCGCCGGAATCGATCGGATGGGTGATCGACTGCCCATGGAATCCGACACGTGTATGGCTAGCTTAACAGCAAAAATGAATGAATAAAGTTCTTATACTGTCTATATTCGAAAATATCTACATCTTTTATTTTGAAAAGGTTCATAAAAACATACCGGCAATTTTTACATTTCCAGATGGACAATCCAAAATTCCTTATGTAGATGCCTCCTGGAGTGCAAGAAGGGCCACCACAACTAGGTGTATCCCGTTCCCTCCTTACAATTGTAGGTTTCCCCATTCTCTTTCTGCTCCAGGAAATTTGGCGGGGAATTTTACTCTACCCGTAGAACAGGCGGAAGTCGGACTTCTTTAAAAGTCTGATCCGCCCGTTTGCGGACGGACCTGGCCGAAGTTTGGCCATCACTAGAGCCTGGAATGAGTCTTTCTAAATTTCTTTTCCTCAAATGCAATTTGGGTATTTACTCGGGAGGTAGGGCAGCACTCAGAAAGTCACATCAAAGACAAAACAAGTCTCTGTAAATCTCCAACTCCCCTTCTCCACTGCCCCTTCTCCAAAGTAAACGCCAGTATACAACATGATCGAGCAGTTACTCAGGAGCAGGGAAGGTGCTCAAAGCCTGACGGAATCTCTGTAAGTCTCCGGCTCTAATCGCTGCCCCTCCTCCTGAGTCAATACCAGTATACAGCATGTTGCTCTAACACTAAGTCACATAGAGACTTGTTCCAGAGCCAGAACGAGTCTCTATACATCTCCAACTCCCCTTTCTCCACTGCCCCTTCTCTAAAGTAAACGCCAGTATACAGCATGATTGAGCAGTTACACAGGAGCAGGGGAGGTGCTCAAAGCCTGACAGAATCTCTGTAAGTCTCCGGCTCTAATTGCTGCCCTTTCTCCAAAGTAAACACCAGTAAACAGCATGATCAAGCAGATACTCAGGAGGAGGGAGGCGCTGAAAGACTGATCAAATCTTCGTAAGTCTCTGGCTCTAAGTGCTGCCCCTCCTCCTTAGTCAATAACAGTATACATAATGTTGCTGGAACATGCTGTATACCAGTATATTAACTCTATATGAAACACACACATGCCCCCCCCCCCTCCCCATACACACACAATGGTTTTTGGGGACGAGGGGGCATTTTGTAGAGACTAAATGGTATGTTAAACTTTTTTGTGTTCTGGTTCCTTAGGAGACTAGCTCCCTCCACAAATTTCTCTGGATACTTTGGCACCAATTGTTTCCCAATGACATACTTCTATTATTGTGTATAGACCACCACAGCACATATACTACAGACCCATCCCTGGAGACGGATTAGTAGCCTTCGGCGAAGGCACTTATAGAAAAGAGTAACCTAGTAATACATAAATATAACGCCATAAGATTTCCGTCCATGTTTGCACTGATGGAAGGTTTTCTTTCATCAAAATGCAATCTCAGAAAACACAACATAAAATAAAACAGTATTCGGTAAAATAAAAGGGCAGCGGATTTAAACTGCGCTCATATTTTTATTACGTTTTTCATTTGTCCTTTGAGAGTGAAGAATGCGTATTTATTAGAAGGCAGAAACATCCCGGAGAAAATGCCAGCCGTGCAATACGAGGCAGTTAAAATATAAGAGCAGAGCGGGTGAAAAGGTGAACCCAGAGTGGAAAGTATTACCTATTATTTGTATTTAAGCTGACCAAATCACATCATATAACATCATAAAGCAAAAAAATCCCAAGAACCCTTTCTCTGGTAAATGATGGCTGAACACAGGGACCCCTTTAGGAGAACCTTATCCTCACTATTGGCTGTTAATGGTGGTTGGTGGATGGACGCAAACAAGACACACCTCCTACACCTCCTACTAAATCCCTTAAGGAGAGCGAGCCCGACAACATATTTTTCAGGCTGACTTCATCTAATACTCAAATTAGTTGGCCAACCAGAATTAAACAGATTATCCACCCAAAAATATTCCTCAAAAAAAGTCTCCTTTAAATGGTAACTGGTAACTGAACCCGAAACTTGTCATTGCCCGTATATTCCTCAAAAAAAATGATAGATTCGGGATAAAAACACCACAATGGAAGACTTTCAACCACATTGACGTGGTTTCATTGTAATGTAGTGGGATACACGTAAATTGTATATTTGTGGACCCTGCCATGACATGATTAATGTGCTGTATAATGTGTGTATAACTTTAACTGTCTCTGCATTCCTCAGTAGCAGGTGCAGGGATGATTGATGGCTTCTCAGTTTCCCGCTCTTTTGTCTGGCCTTACAATGTTACTCTTTCAATCTGCCTGGAGATAGCTACTGCCCTCCTCCAAGCAGAGGGGTTAAATATACCTCCTTAGGCCCTCCTAGTCAGAGTTGGGCTAGCTCCTCAAGCAATCTGTATCCAGCCAGTGTGTCTCACCCTCTGGAGCACTGGGCTCCCAAATTTCCTGGGTTCTCCCGACGGCCGTCCCTCTGCTAGTGCCCGGGATCCAAGGACCCACATCCGTGGCCCTTGAAAAGGTTGTTCCTCTGGACCAGGTCTTCCTTCCCTCAAGTTGCGCCTGAGCGGATGGACTGAGTTAGGCAGACGCAGGATTCCTCCCTTCTCCACCTCCACTGGACGGTTCTCTACGTTCCCTGACACTGGGCTGTGATCCTAACCCTCTCCCACTGGGACCTGAGAGCCACCAGTCACCCTGCAGCTGATTACTCACCAAATAGAAACAGTGTTTTAGGAAGTAGGGTATGCTTGTGGTCCCCAAGTAAATAGTAATAACAAATGACCAACCAATAATACTTGGGGAAATCGGGAATTATCTTCACAACTGACTATGACCTTTTTTATTGGTTTCCTCTATGGATCTCTTGTGGTTCCCTTAGATTTGGATCTCTTATGGATCCCTTGCTTTGAGGTCGCCTGTCCACTACACTCCCGGTCTGTTCATTGCCTACACCTAAGGCCTCTTATCTTGCCCATGTGGGCCAATGTGGGTGCATAGGTAACAATGGTATCATAACAAGCTTGTTCATTTCAACAGTAGACACCAAATGTCCAGCCTTTGTGCACCTTTACTGGAGTTTCGTAACCAATGTGAAGATTTGGAGACTCAGTAGCCCCATCCTAATTCCTACAAAATATTTTGTATCTATTTATCCAGTATGTTACTTCTACCTTGTCTTGTTGGCCAAAAATCCTAAAAGTAGTAACTATCCATGGTTTTCCCACATAACTAACACCATTTCCCACCATCAGGGTCACAGGAGAAAATCTGGCATTCCATATGGTCCTGATAATTACCTAGGCCTGCCGAACTAAAGGTGGGCTTACACGTGTGAAAGAGGAAGCACGGCCCATCTCTTGCACCCGGGTGCACCGCACGTACCGGGGTGAATCAGGGGACAACAATGATCTCACCCCTATGTTGCTACAGACTCCCTCCAGGCCTCTACATACACGTACCTCCCTTCCATCCAAGGGGCAATCAGGCCTTACGGTCCTCACCTGCAACAGCGGCTGAGCAGGCTTTCTTCCATTTAGCAGGTCCTTGCGCACATCCCTGAATTAAGTTCCCAAGACATATCCGATTGTTGTAAATACGGTGCTCCTTTATTGCAGTAACGTCACAGTACCAGTTACACTCTACGATCTTCCTGGGAGCCATCTGGTTGCAGCATCTGCCGGTACAGTCTTTATCCTAGCCTTCCTCACCCGAGTGACTTCTTCTAGGCTAGGACTGCCTTTGTCCCCAGTGAGGGGTACAAGGGTGAGGCCTTAGTTATATCTCAGTGCAGGCCTGGTCTTCGGGTTCCAAGCCTGGGGCCTTTTCCCCACTGGAGTCAGCACACCTCTGCTCTCTACTGCTAAGAAGTCCCAATTTAGATAAAGTACTCAACTTATATTGCATGTTCCAAACATTAACCGTGACACCTCCCTTCTATGTTTTGCCCAGCAACAGCACAAAAATTATTACTGACTGACATTTCTCTTGGGGACCCAGTTAACCCCTAACGACCATGGTGCAGTACACTTATTTCTCAATCCACCTTCCTACACGTGTAGATTTTTTCTTCAATCAACTGCCAATTAGATTCTTTGTCGTTGTCGAACACGTTCGTTCATTTATCGAATGTAACATTCGTACATCCCGATATCGAAGATAAAAATGTACATGTTCGATGACATTTCAAATTCTTTTTTGTTCGAGGTCAAACTAAATTTATCCATCGGACTTATTGGCCATTCTAGATTCTAATCGTTCGTTCTTCATTAATTGAACAAAAAAATCTCTACAAGTGTAAACCCACGTTTTCTCCTCTGCTCTGAATAGTTCTTGTAAGCATATGTCTATGGAGCATCCTTGACTTGCCTTCAGCACTGCCCTACTTCTTCCAGTCTTCTTCTCTACAGGAGATGACAAGATCCCAATAAAAAGTCTAATTCAGGTTCTTCTGCTAATTACATTTAAATATAGATCTAATTATTTTTCACAGACCACACAACTGTAATAACCAGTGTTATTTCGATCTGTCTTCAATGTGAAATAGAACAGTCTGCCGGCACAGCGTGGCTTCCTCCGGAAAGGTGGATATCATACATTACTGAACACCAAAAAGGATTTCTGACAGTTATTTTTCATGATATGGGCCTTTAGCAGGGGGTGGGTAAGCTAACGCCCCGGGGGTTGGATCCGGACCATTTAACTTTCTTTTCCAGCCCTTTGTCACCTTGTTGAAAAGATGCTTCCCTCCACTAGTTCTCTGCTTTGAGTGCACATAATGCCTATAGCAGTGATGGCGAACCTTTTAGAGAAGGAGTGCCAAAGCTGAAACCCAACACCCACTTACTTACTGCTAACATAGTAATTCACCATGACAGATACACACTACATACAGTGAGGTAAATAAGTATTTGATCCCCTGCTGATTTTGTATGTTTGCCCTCTGACAAAGTAATCACAGTCTATGGGAGGGCACAGGGTACTGTGTGCACTCAGAAGAGAGAGAATGGGCAGCCCAGGGAGTTAATAAGCAGCAGAGATCTGCATTTCTCTCCCCCATATCTGCCTCTGTGCTGAGAGCTCGGATGCCCACAGAGAAGGCTATGAGTGCCACCTCTGGCATGCCTGCCATAGGTTCGCCACCACTGTCCTATAGGGTCCAAACATTGCCTTGGGGACGATGTAGTGGTGTGATCGTAACACTGTGGTTGCATCCTCATAGCGACAACAGACAGTCTTTAAGAATTATCTCTGCTCACGGGCATTTTGTTAGTGCAGGAATGTAAAAAGATAACAATGTGCCCATCTCATGTCACCTATTACACATCACCGCCATTATAAGTGATGCCAACCATGCATTGAATTAGCGGTGAGCCAATTCAATGCATGGTTGGCATCACTTATAATGGCATCACTTAAATTTCAAAAAGGGGCCTTATCAAAAGCTTGTAATGGCCTAGGTGATGTGGCCCACAAGTCTTTTAGCACACCCCTGGGCTATAGACTTAAATAGGAATAGAGAGATTGTTTGAATCAAAAGAAAGCTCATTAACATAAACCTCTGCTTAATGGCACCATCGATGAAACCAGGGCTGCTGTCAGAAATTATGGGGTCCGATACAGCAAAAATGTCCGGGCCCCATGGGAGGATTTGTTGACTATTTATTGACGTACTCAGTCCGGGCTGACAGTGACAGCTGACTGCTGTGCCGATCCAGGGCCCCTACGTGCAGATCGCCGGGCCCCCCTACCTGCCCGGGCCCGGGACGGGAGTCCCCCCTGTCCCCCCCTGACAGCGGCCCTGGATAAAACCATATGGTAGGTCAAGGCTCAAGCATTCGTAGAGTTCTAAAACATCTAGGGAAGCTCTGGGCACCTAGAGAGCAAATCCAACCCTGATAAATATGGCACCTGGAAGGCCACAAGTCATCCAATGCTCCCCGCTTCCAACGCATCATTGATCAATCCCAGTACATGTTCCATAAAATAACCTAAAGAACCCTCCTTGTGTATAATCTCTATATCTATCTATAACGGCATAAAAATGTTGAGTTACATTTTTTTCAGTTTTACTGTTTAGCCTGAAAAGGAACATTTAATTAATTGAACAATAAATAAACTAGATAGTATCCCAGACCTGCACTCTGCATGTGAATGTGAAATCTTATTGTTATGAGTTGCCATTTATCAACTGAGAAATCTGCGTTGCATTGTACAGGTAGGAATCCAGTAATTGATAAAAAATGCCAAGGTCTTTTATTCACGACACTAAATATCTATTACAGTTCTGAGATTGGGGGGTGATGCAGTCACTGGTGGTTAATAAGTATTAACGAATATTGAATTATAACTGTATTTAGTTAGAAGGCCTTAAGCTGTGTACATATGGGCCAGATCGATGGGCGTGCGCCCTCACGGCCATCTATCTGGCCCATATCATATGCGTCCATCCCTGTTTTTGAGCGGGATATCGGATTTCG
This sequence comes from Ptychadena robeensis, assembly GCA_036250615.1. Lineage (NCBI taxonomy): Eukaryota > Metazoa > Chordata > Amphibia > Anura > Ptychadenidae > Ptychadena > Ptychadena robeensis. The sequence continues at coordinate 96,293,608 of CM070038.1, forward strand.
AGCGAGATAGGGATATCGGACATGACTGTAAACCACGTCGATGTCTATTGCTTTGCATGGAGACCACGGGTGCAAAGCATCGGCTGAGCTGGAGATAGGATGAGCTGCGCCCCCAGCTCCTCCTCCTCTGACGTCATCGTGCTGCTGCAGAGAACCTCGAACGGCTCCAATATCGAGCAGTGTGTTCCCTGCTTTAGACATGACCACTACATTCACCAGTGATTCTCACCCTGTGGGTATTGACCCCTTGCACAAGCAGAGTGGGATAATATGAGGGAGGGGACATAACACTTACCTGATCATGTCGGAAGTGACCTTTTGCGTGTCACTTTCAGTCTTTCGAACACAGAAGTGACACTCCGCACCGGCACTTGCACATTCCAAATGCATGAATTGACACATTGCGAAGTCACTTCCAGGGTTGCGGATATAAAAATGATGAGAACCACCAGCATAGACATATTGGGATACCCAGTAGAAGATCCAGGGCATGTGCAATGGGTGCCCGTGTCTATCAATGCCCCTGGCTTATGGATGTTTGACCTGTCCATGAAGATTCTCATACATCCAGGTTATGGTATGGCTAGTTGTAACTAGCCATATTTAACTGGACTTATTTATCATGCCTGTCAAGTATTCTGCGTATGGCCGGGACTTACATTTTTTATGTCTTTTCCAGCCGAATCCTGATTTCAATAGACCCAGGATTTTGCAATCGGGGTAAATTATAAGGGAGGGGGCGTTACACTGCCTCCTAAATTCCCACCCCACTTGTGCAGATGACGTGTCGGGGTGGGAAGTTACCAGAGAGAGTAATGCCCCCTCCCTCATAAATTAAGCAGGAACTAAATAGAAGGGAGGGGAGAAGGGAAGTAACTTCAGTGACATCACTTCCTGCATTTGGAACGCGGAAGTGACTATCCAAATACCGGAAGTGGCGTAGCTTCCTGTCATTTTTCCCTTAATCATTAAGGGAAAACTTTACAGGTAAGTATTTATTGATATTTAAGACATTTTATAGCCCATCCAAACCACATTAGTAGTGGCAGAGCCAGTATAGTGCAGTGGTTCCCAAATTTTCCTTGCAGGGCCCCCCTTTATTATTTAGGAACAATATCAAGCCACCCCGCCCTCACCATTCAAACACAGATTCAGAATGAGGGCCGGAGCCTCCCGGAATACCATCGCGCCCCCCAGTTTGGGAACCACTGGTATAGTGTAAAGGAGCATAAAGTGGACCTACCAGCACTTCTAATGCCATTCATGAAAACATAGATTTCTGGTGGTAGATCCACTTTAAAGACAGCATATAATAAGGTGCCCTATTTCCTTGTGTTCCCTGCTCTCTGACACACACCCCTGTTCATTTTTTCTTCTATGTGAGTTGCTGCATGCTCAGGGCTCCCCCTCTGCTAAAGGGAGAAGAGCAAGGAGCCTCAGCTACTTCTCTAGCCAGTGATCTTGGCTGCTGGCTCTCTTCCTTCCAGTGTGTATGCACTGGTGGGAGGAAGGAGGCTTGCCGTCAGCCAGGGAGCCACAACAAGGAAGCAACTTATGCGGCTCTGGAGCCGAGGGTTACAGACTCCTTGGCTATAACATGATGATTTCTGACAGCTGCCCTGTTCACAGACAAGTGTTTGTCTCCTACCTTGCGCATATGGTTAAAATAAGTGATGGCCACAGTTTTCGCCCGGCGGACAGTCCGCAGCAAACACTGCATGTTCTATTTTCTTTTCACAGGCGAACAGTATGGGTGTTCGACTCACCCCCCTCACTGGGTACAGTCGGTGTCAAGTAAATCACTGGAATACCCCACAGTCAGTGTCAAGTAAATTTTTTAGATCCCTGCATGGCTCCCCACTCTCTGCGCATGCGCTGGCAGTGGGGGTTAATCTTCCACCAGCGGGATCAGCTGCACAAAAAGATTTGTCCGGCGGCGTCTGTCAAGATCATTTCATTGGTAGACATTGATGGACTTGGGAATTTTCCACTGCGGCCGATCTTCGGAATGAACATTGTTGTCACTTAGCTAAGGGAAGTGAAAACAATGTTGGAAGAGCGAGTCGGGTCTAGGAGATGCAGCTGCAAGTTCTGATGGTGAAATTGCTGGTGTATACTTTGTGTATGAGGTCTTATCAGATGGAAGAGGCTCGATATATTTGCGGAATACACCGGGAAGCACAACGATATGAAGAATTGTGATAGGGAGCCATGAAATGTAATTAAATAGAGCTGAGAAAAGAGAGAACGCACAGGCGGCGTGTCACAGGCTGCGAGCCTTATACCAGCAGCTCCGAGACGCATTTTACGCTTGCAGAGAGTCGGGAAAGATGATGAAATGCTGCGTGCGTTCCTCCATCTATTCAATGTTATCAGCCTCCGCATTATATCACTTCAGGACGTCGCGGCCCGCGAGCGCGGAGCCTTTTGTGGCTTCCTGATGCGATTTGCCAAACAATGACATCTGCTATTGTCCCCTTCATGTTGTGATCTGTTTTATCTTAATAAAATCTATTTTAGCTCATCTCTCAGGCTGCCAGAGCGGGGTTGCCTCTTTTTTTTCAATTTTAATGAAGTCTTTTTATTATTTTGATTGGATGTTGTGATTACGCCTGCACTTGCTGTCTTATTTTTTTTTTTTTTGGAATGGAAAATTAATATATTTTTTTCTTAATCACTTTCCATGTAATGTTATACAAATCAGTCTAGTTGCAAAAGAATTCAATTATACGGTGGCGCAGGTTTTATAAAAAGCAAGAAGAAGGCCCCATTATAATGTAAATCGGGGGCTGGTGCAAACAAATGGAAGCTGTTGAGATGTCTTCTGGTGGTTGGACATTTGGGTTGGTCAAGGTGTTTACGTGGATTGTGGATAATACATCCAAGCAGGAGAAAGTCAAAACAACTGACATTTAAAATGTTTTCTTCAAGACATTTGCTTCCCACTTACTTAATTCTGAATTAACAAAACCACCTGGATGATTAGTGAAACATCGAAAAAATTAAGAAACTTCAGCAACTCTGGTTGACTTGCTACTGCCGATATACCATGACCTGGCTGAACAATTACATGTCAAATGACATTAAATAACTATAAATGTTGTGCTCACACGACCATGTTCTTAGGGTGCATGTCCTCTGCTCACACACCAGGTTCAGCTTACTGCCCAATAAAGCCAAGGTCCACGCCAGCAGGTGGGGGGCTATTTACAGTTTTCTGAATATATTTACAGGCTTGCACCATCACCCAGAGGTAGGAATGGGGTTCAGTCATAGGGATAAACGTTCCAAACGTGTTGCTGATTAGCCGCTGGACCTGTGACAGGGTGTTGTGGACCTTCTCCAAGATGCAGCACTGTAGACATCTAGGGAGCCTATGCAGAAAAGCCCAGAATATTCTATGGACTAACTATTTATATCCTTAGACAGGGGCTGGCATAAGGCCTGTTAGGCTAGGCACACACGGGTAGATTTGTAAAACGATTCGAGTACAATCAATCAACGTGCGCGGTGATTGATTGTACTCTAACTGCTTCATCCTTCCTGTGTGGTGCGTCCTTCGAGGGGGTCAATATAGGCCCCCTCGAAGTACTCGATTGAATGGGGTTTCCACATGTTGGAAAACAAATTCAATCACATTCATCACCAACACTTCATGAAAGAATTTTCATTTAGATTGCAGGGAAGTCCGACACCTCATACGACTGACAGCCCGCGCTGATTATAGCAGAGTCTGTTGTGAAGGGAGCGGAGTCCGCACTCTTACTGCAGCCGGGCTCTACGGGGATAGAAGCTGTCTGATTTCTCTTCATTTTCCTAGCAGTGTTTCGGCTTTACATGCTGTAAAAAGATGCCGTAAAGAAACTCTAGTGAGCCTACTATTCTTATTGAACGGTAATCGATTTGCCTCATGTGGTTCACATTATTTTCGATTATTCAATTTGTATCCCTCGATTCAAATCACAGTCGTGGTGAACTTCACAAGCTGTGATTGATTGGTGGTCGATTGCACGGGAATCTACCCGTGTGTGACTAGCTTTACTGGGCAAACGAGATTAGCTACTTTATGTAGGGAAAGTGAGAGGTAAACAGCCAGCTATGACTCATGGTTTCAGCAACTCGTAAACAACAGGTGCAACCCTTAAGGGGACACACACCAACTATAGGCATTATACAGGCATATAATACAGTGCATATAAATACAGATATGTGGCCCTTTCTCGGGTCACTACATATACACTGAGCAAAAATATACAGCAACACTTTTCTTTTGCTCCCATTTTGCATGAGCTGAACTCAAAGATCTGAAACATTTTCTACATACACAAAAGACCCATTACTCTCAAATAATTTTCTAAATCTGTGTTAGTGAACACTTGGCCCGTTTCTAGCCTTTCGAGTGCCCTATGCAAAGTTACGGCACAGTTGTTGAGCAGGGGGGGTTGCTATCGTTTAGCCAGCTGTGTTGTTGGGGGGGGGGACCCCAAATTTGTAAGATTAACCCTAAAAAGCCCCAAAACTAGGGCTATCTGCACATGCGCAGCTGTAAGGGTAGGAAAATATCTCAGGGTAGCACAATATCTCAGAACACCAGGAATCCCTGCGTTAGTGGCGCACACAGGATTCCCATCATTTCTGTAGCCGACTCCTCACAGCGTGGTGACGTCACCGTATTATAATGAGTCTGCTACAAGCTGGCCATGGATGGAGACGTGATGTGGCACAATAGATGGATGACCTCCGTTGGGGAGCAGAGTAAAGAAACACATTATTACTCATAACCAAAAGTAATTCTGCTCCTGAGAAAGACTTTGCAGGGGTCTGTGTTATTGTGCGCGAGCGGAGTTCTGCGCTGGGCGTCAGGAGGCGAGAGAAACTTATTTTTGTTATTAAATTTGAGTGATTCCTACCTGTCAGTAGTTACAGAATGTTCCCTCGTCGCACATCACAGCATCACGCCTGATAACCAGGAACTGTTTTCTGAAGGTACATTTCTGATATATAATGTTCTCACACGCCACACATACTCCTCACGCTGAATTTTCCAATTCACTGACTGTGCTTTGCAATCAGACGATGGAAGTAAGAACAAGAAGGGGTTAAACTGTTGTTTTGTAAAGATTGAATGTCTCTGGATCAGTCTAATGTTTCTGGAAGACCAGGTTTCTTAAAGCCCCCCATACACCTTACAATCTTTCCATACATTTTCTGTACAATCCATGTTTGTTCTACCAAAACCATGTAATATGAGGAGCTTTCTAAACCTTCCAATCACTATGTA
>CM070038.1:96385409-96399098 GCA_036250615.1 Ptychadena robeensis
TTTTTTTTTTATATGCGTCCCACCGTATTTGGCTGTAATTGAAACTAAGTAAATTTCATAACTTTCTGTTTTTTTTCTTTAGTATCAAATATTTATTCCAATGGTGAACAAAGTGCTGGTGAAACACAGAATTTTACACCAACGTTATGAAGTTCTGACATGCAGGATACTGAAGGTCAGTAAAGTGATGTCATTTTTTTTTTTTACGGATTAAAATGGGCATAGACGTTTAGATTTCCCAGCAAAATCTATTTAACCTCCCTAGCGCTCTTGCAAGGTCCAGATTTCTGTACCAAAAGCGCACCATAGACTCTAATGGAATTTTTTTTGTGTTGTAGGCTTGTAACTTCCAAAAATCTGTCCGTACAAGGGTCTCATAGACCTCCTGAATATAATAATGTTTGAAACACACAATTATAAAAAAAAGTACATAAAAAAATTATAAAATGTATCATTTGAATGCTTAAATCTCTTGAATACTTATTTGGTATGAAAGATTTCAAAACAGTATTTATGTTTGTTTATAATAAAATTTTTGTTTTTGTTTTGAATTGTATTGAATACAGTTATCACTGTATCCAATACAATGGCATTTGGCAACCCTCTGAAAGGGTTAACTTCAAAGATCACATCTGGAATGACAATGGGGGGATATTCCAGGTGTGGTCTTTGAAGATATCCCACTTTGCATATGAATAGCCCAATTTGCGCATTCATATGCAAATAAGGCTGGTAGAGAGGTGACACAGCCGGCAAGCTTCAGATCCCCAGACAGCACAGAGCAGAATGTGCAGCTGCGAGGATCTGAGCTTAGCTGGATGGCTCTATCTCGTCAGCTGCAATACTGCATAAGCAAGTGCAGGACGAGATGGTGCCGTCAAAAACGCTAGGGAGGTTAATTTACACTGCACCATATGACGTCTTCGATTCCTGATCGATTCCTTCCCGCGATTGATCGATCACGGATCTCCAGCTCGCAGCTGTTTTAATTGGAAATTATGTAATGTGGGTTGGATGCCAACTGGTCGATCGATAGGAATGATCGCATGTCTCCATTAACGTTTTGCGATTCCCGAGCGATGGTCTTAATTTTACAGACAGGTCCGATTCCTGCTTGATCGATTTTTACCTGCGATTTAGGGTCAAATCGATCGATTGATCACTTTGTGCATGCATCGATTTGTGATCGATCGGGCGATCGATTCCAGTAATCGATCTCACAGAAATCGTACAGAAAATCGTCATGTCTATGACCAGCATTAGTAATAAAAAGGTTTCTGATTCTTAGACTGTTTTGCCAATTCTCTGAGAAAAGTCGTCAAAAAGTGTAATGTAGCTTAAATCATCTCTCCACAGAAAATAACCTAAAATACCATATAGCGTTCCGTTTCACTCAAAGCTGTGTCTGTTCACGTTTTAGGGGTACACTCTGGCTGATGAGGAAGAGGATCCTTTGATTTACCAGCATCGGACCCTGAAGGGGAACCTGGGAGAGACCTTTTCCAGTGGACCCTTAGACAGTGGACCAATGAAGAAGCTTCATGTTAGCACCACCAACTTGCAAAAGGTATGTGACCCCCTTTCCACTCCTGGGTGATTGTAAGGTAGGTTTTTGGCAGACAGAACAAGTTTTAAGAAGTTTTTTGTAAGCCTGATGGGTCCTCTACTTCTCCTGTGTCATAACCTGTACCTGTGTGTTATCTTGTGTTGTCTCTCAACTCTAATGTATTGTACAGCGCTGCGTAATATGTTGTCGCTATATGTGGCCTCGCCCATATATGTGGTGTAAGGAGGGAGTAGGTCTGCCTAGGATGCCTTGGAATGCACCTAATGGATGACATACATAAATACAAAAACAATCCTCACAACTTTTTTCCAATATATATATATATATCATGTTTGAATCTGTTCTGAAGAAGCTCAAGCAAGGGTGAAACGTGTTGATGGACAGATTTTACATATGATTACTCAAAAAAGGATATTTTTTACTCCAACCTCTGCTCTTCCTGATAACTTTTTACTCCTCATTTTTCCTTGAGACATAAATCATAGATAGGTTAGCAATAATTGCTCGTTAACCTCCTGGGCATTATACCTAAACTCAGTATGGTCACAGTTTGATCATGGATTTGCAGCACCGCAGGCTTACAGATGCCTTCCCGGCCCGAGTCTTCGGCATCATTGGTGATGCCAAATGGATGTGCTATAGACCTCCATGTTAATGGAGGGGTGTCTGGGGCAGTACAGTGTACTCCACCGCGATTGCCTGTACATCATAACACCAGGTAGGTTAAACCCGACTTTGATTGATGCTGGTACTGCTGTTTATGAGCCCATTCACTAAAGCCCTCACCAAAGTCTGTCAAGATATTATATATTATAATTATATATTAAAGCTGACCTACCACCAGAAATCTTTATTTTCATGAATGGCACTAGAAGTGCACATAATAAGGAGGATTGCAATCGTCACAAGCGCTTTGTTTTCTGGGTAATCTTGTGATTTACATAATTATATTGAGGCAAATTCCCATTCCCATACATTGATGCCCCCAGTGGCCACCCATGATATTGCACCCTCGGTTCAATGATCTCCTATGGGAATTTGCCTCAATATAATTACGTAATTAGATTACCCAGAAAACAAAGCACTCTTGTGTTGCGTTGCCTTGCCCTGCCGAGACTAGAACCTGGAAGTGAGAGCTGCGGGATTATCTTCTTGAATTGCTAATTTTTTTTATTATATTGCATTCTTCCCTATTATCGGCAATTCTAGTGCCATTTATGATAACACAGATTTCTGGTGGCAGGTCCGCTTTAAAACCAAGGTAGTGCACCAAGGCTTGCACAGCTCACGCTAATGATGACCTTTGTCCATCCATATGTATTGATCATAATGAAGACGTGCATTAGGCCCCATACTTTGTTATCTATTATGCCTCAGTTACATTTTATGTAGCATAAGCTTACTTGGATCCTACAGAAGTGTGATGTTCTAGCATAGCATCTAGTTTTAATTAAAGGTATAGATACAAATTTGAACTGTCTTGCCAATAGCATAATCGGCATAAGCATAAAAAGCATACATTTTTATTTATCTCCTCCCTTCCACAGGCTTGGGGGGCAGCTCGGAGGGTCTCCAAAGACGACTGGCTGGAATGGTTGAGGCGGCTGAGTGTGGAGCTGCTTAAAGATTCCTCTTCACCTGCCCTTAGGTCTTGCTGGTCGTTGGCCCAAGCCTACAATCCTCTAGCCAGGTGGGTCACCAACGTTAGGGGCTACATTTACACTGTCAACCTGGCGCTCCTGTCTGCGTCACTGCAGACTTGTGCAGGAGCTCGGGGGTCGTTTAGATAAAGACCCTGTGACAGGTATACAGGGCGATTATTCGAGCAAAGAGCGATCCTAGAATATGCAGCTTAAGATGAAAGGTTGGCCAACATCCCAAAACAATATATCGAAAGGGGGGACGAGGACTGATGGACCTAGGACCAAGGCCCCAATCATCAGTACCTCACTCACAACCACCTCACAATTTTCTCCCTGAACAGCAGGGACCTGGGGACTTTAGAGGCCAAAGGTGTAAGGGTCCGTAAGGTAGATCACAATCTCAATAGGGAATCCCTATGTTGACATATCACTTCCACACATATAGTCAAAAATAGGATCCCTATACAAAGGCAATGTACAATGGTGTCAGTAAAAAATAGTCCGATTAGATTTTAATGTCCATATGAAGCATAGATTCCATAATGCCAGCGAGTTGCGGCTTAGATCCTGATAAGCGGATAAGCAGGAAATGGGAGGCAGAGATCTGGTCCCAGGGATGGAGCAAAAATGCATAACCCCGACATATGTTTCATATATTAAGTTTTCCTCAGGCGGTCCACATACATCACTAGAGCCCCAAATTCGCACACCCGATGCTCCAAAAAAAAACCTTCTGGGGCAAAGTGGCTGGGTATATAATGGCGTATATTTCTGGTCTGGAAAGTCAATGTATATAACCAAAGGGGAATACCACTCATCCCCCGGTTAGTAGATCAGCAGTGTGTCCTTCAGTTTCCCCAGAGGTGCCAGACAGGGTATACAGGGCGAAAGTTTGAAAACCAACAGTGGACTCCTCATGTCACGTTGGTCGGTCAGTTGCGCTTGGGTGTCTGCTATCTGTAGACGTTGGAAGGGATACTAAATATTTCTTGTACTCCAATGCAGAGATCTCTTCAACGCGGCTTTCCTTTCCTGCTGGTCAGAGCTGAACGAAGACCAACAAGACGAGCTGATCCGCAGTATAGAGCTGGCCCTGACCTCTCAGGATATCGCCGAAGTCACTCAGACTCTGCTGAATCTGGCCGAGTTTATGGAGCACAGCGACAAGGTAAATGTTTGCTTTGTACACGGCGAGATAGGTCGGCGCTAAGATGCAGATAACCAACGCCTGTACGAATTCTCACTTGAAGACTGGAAGTGTTTATTCCCCCCGTACTAAGGCCAAAAATATTTGGTACTTGTAAAGAGGACCTCAACGGAGCATTGTAGATGTGATCATACCTGTGTCTTGCATAGACCTTACTTTTGCAGACTAGATCACCTTATAGGAATTGCACGCTGGCGGTGTTCTTTATTCTTTTGAAATGGGGGGGGGGTTATAGAGAGAGCCCAGATATCGGCTTTAACCTCCTGGGTGCTTCAATGCCAGAATGAAAGAAAATACATAAACGGCAAAAAAAAAATTCCCTCTCGATGGCACGACCCCGATCACCGGTATCCGAAGTTTAGACAGCGGGGGACCCGGTAAGAAGAGCGGCAAGCCTTCTTATTGCCTGCAAGCTATCTGGCTGAGGTTTCAGAAGCCCAAGTTAAAGCGGAAGTAAACTCAAAAAAAAAACTCCCCCACATACATTACACGGACATATCAGATCGAAGTTTTGATCATATACGTTATGTCGATTGTAATTGAATCGTAAGTACACACATTGAGTATGCAATTCAAAGCCTTCGACTTCATGTTGAATTTAATTGTTTTTAACGTGTAGTATTAATCAAAAAGCGACTATTTTCACAGAGTGATGCAAAAGGGACGCAATGTATTGTCACAGAGTGATCAAAAAGGGACTAATGATGGTCACAGAGGGGATGCAAAAGGGAGACCATTGATGGTCAGCAGAGTTGATCAAAAACCATAGTCATATTTTGCATTTTAATCGTCCGTACATTATTATCAAGGGGTTGGCAAAAAGGACACTGGGGTGACACACATTACGGATGAGGATAGTAGTTCACAGAGTATCGCATTTGCAATGCTTGTGTGTGCAGTGGACATACAAGCCATTACAAAAATCGGCCATTATTTACGCCATTATACAAATCGGTTTTTAATAACTGTATTTGCATTTCCCTTCCTCCTCAGAATGTTACAGTATGCTAATTGATTGAATGAATCTCAATTGGACGGTCAAACAACAGTAAAAAAATGTAGACAATACAATGTGTGGGACAATCAATCAAAATTTACTAACTGGTCCGATCAAATTTCGATAACAGCAAAATGGACAATTAAAATCGAATTTCAAATTCAAAAAGATCGTACCATGTGGGAACATGGTCTTCAATTTTTCAATCAATCGACTAAAAAAATTGAATGCAAATTACATTGATTGTACAGTCCATTGAACCATGTGTGGCTAGCTTAAGTTTTTTTTTTTTTTTATTGCAATCCTTCTTATTATATGCACTATCTAAGTGCCATTCATGAAAATATAAAGATTTTCTGGTGGTAGGTAAAATACTCACTTGAAGGAACTGCAGTTAATAGGGCTAAAAGTATCTACAGCTACTAAAATCTTTTGTGAGCATAAATAAATTGCTGACAAACCAGAAAAGTAGGTATCAGCCTCTACAGAAGACAAAGCCAAGAAATGACACGTACCTGGGGCGACATTAATCCTGTCCTCTTCTGGGCCAAAGCATAACAAAAAAATAAAAGGAATGCAGAGACATTTCAGTAGGTTGAGGAATCAGCATCTAAAGATGACTTATACATTCAAAACATTATACTCTATCCTACATTATTTTTGTTGCCTTCTACAAACACATATCTGTACATATCAACAGGTTGTGGGAGCTGAAGCTTCTGCCCCATGACTAAACCCAACCCCAAAACATTTTGTATATCAATCTTGACAATTGCGTTCTGCCCGTATCATCCCGTTTTCAAAAAAGCGGTATGGGCAATCAAAGTCAGAGTACATAGTACTCATAGTCTGTATATAGTCTGATTGTTTTACGCACCCTCCTGCTCTGCCAGGAATATCCGGCAACCCCTCCATGACTGGATGTCTATGGTGCCGTCCCCACCCTGCGCCTCTTCGCATCACCAATGACAGTGGCAGACTCGATTGGTGGGTCTGCCCGCGATTTAGAATCTCTGCGGCTTTCAGAGCCATAATAATATGGGCTCATCAAAGTTCATTCAGTGTTTTTTTGTAAACCACTAGGGAGGTTAACATGCGATCCTGAAAACTGGCAACAACATAAACATATTAATATTTAGTAGTCACTAAAGCTGGCCATAGACGATTCGATCCTCGCCGATTTCGCAACAGATCGACCTCATTGATAAGGATGCATCGCCCCATCTATGGGCCGGCTTCACAATTTATATTACTAAAAGACAAAACAAAATTAAACATTACTGTAATAGTCCAAGCAAGAAAGGTGAAAGCGTGTTTTTATCACGTGGTGTAACGGTATTTACGAGTGTTATTTAACAGCTTTATTAATATCCTACTGTTGTTACGTTTCCATATCTTTATCAAGACAAACAGTACATAGAATTGTGTTTTGGCCAGATCAAGAGGTGGGGTTGCAACTCTCTCAGAATTTATCTCCTCATTTTTAAAATGGACTCGAGTATAAGCCCAGGTATGCGAAAGGCGCAGCTAGCAACAAACACACAGAACAATCTTTTTTGTTATCGCAGGATATCAGAGATGGTTGTGACTGGCTGATTTGTGGAGTTAACTGTAAAGCCCCTGATCATGATACATCTGTCCTACATTTATAATCATAAACTCTCAAGCTGGAAAACACATGTAATATGGGCCGATGGATGGCCCGCTTCAGCGTCATGTACACTCACACCCTCTATTCTGGCCTCATATCTAATAGGCCATTCTGTTTTGGAGTCGAAACAGAGATTTGGAGATGACCGTAAACAATCACGTCGGTGTCCATTGCTTTGCATGGGGCGGCGGGTCTCCATGCAAAGCACCAACGCCGCGGAGACACAGCAGTCTGCGCCGCCAGCTTCTCCAATATCGACAGCAGAGAAATGACGTCCATCGTGCTGCTGCTGGAACCCCCGAACGTCTCCTATACGATATAGGACCGCGTGTTCCCTGCTTTAAATCATTTAAACTTAAAAAACACTCTAAAAATAAACGCACCTACATCATGGGGGGGTTGGTGCCGGGCACTCATGCTACCTCCTGCCCTACGTTTTCCAACAATACCATATTCAGGTCTTTGCAATTACAAAGTTTCTTACTGGAAATTCTTAATTTTGGCATCTCTATCTCGAGTATGACCTGCAGATTTTGGGTGGTGAAACCTTTGGTTTATACTCGACATATTTGATATATATACCTATTGCTGTATTCTCTGTGGAACGAGCAAAGACTAACTTCCAAATTGTCACCGTCACCGGGACAAATGTGACAAACTCTGGCACAGGAAGTGAGGGGTCTTTTTCAATGGAACACCTAACAAGGCTGAACTTTACAACCTTTGAAAATCATTTCTCCTACTTCCTGTTGGGTTCGCGACAGGAAATCAACTCCAAAGAGAAACCATTTGAAATAGAACATGTGACATTCGTTCTTAGCCGTAAAGAATGTGACTTTCTTCAAGACTTACTGTGAGGAGAAGGTTGATGAGACTGTGGGAAGAAGAGACAGAATAGAAAATCAGTGAAGTACCAAAAGAGAACTGTTCTTCCATCAGCTCTGTCAAGACGCGCTTTGTGGATAACACCACTCCCTCACGTTGTTGTCGCACCGGCTGATGACGCTCCAGAAGGTTGGCATCACTTGAGTAGGAAACTGACGCATTTCAGGTCCGAGAGACTTTTAAAGATGAAGGTGATGGCTTTGACCACCATGGTGTGATGGTTAGACATAGAACTGGTCCAGGATCCGCATTAAGGGTGGACGACGGACACGGCTGGGTAGAACTTCATCTAAGGAAATTGCCCATGTTTACAGCCTCTTCTCACTGGTGCTGTACATCACGAAGGGAAGAGAAAATACAACAATTAACCTACATTCACACTTCACTAATAACCCAACATTCAGGTTTATCCTCATGATTAGATTGCAATAGACACGCAAAACCAAAGAAAGACAAAAAAGGAGGCCATGGTGTGACAGTGCAGATATGAGACAGTGGGGGACGGGAGGCCGTGGTGGCAAAGTAAGGATCGGACAATGGTGTCAAAGTGTGGATAGGACAGTGGGGGAAGTGAGGCCGTGGTGTAAAAGTAGGATAGGACATTGGGGGAAGGGAGGCCGTGGTGTAAAGTAAGGATAGACAGTGGGGGAAGGGAGGCCGTGTTGTAAAGTAAGGATAGGACAGTGGTCAAAGTGTGGGATGGACAAGTGGAGGAAGTGAGGCCGTGGTGTAAAAGTAAGATAGGACAGTGGGGGAAGGGAGGCCTTGGGTCAAGTAAGGATAGGACATGGGGGCATGGAGCCGTGGTAAAAGTAAGGATGGACAGGGGGGGAAGTGAGGCCGTTGTGTAAAGTAAGGAAGGACAGTGGTGGAAGTAAGGCCGTGGTGTAAAAGTAAGGATAGGCAGTGGTGGAAGTGAGGCCATGGTGTAAAAGTGTGCATCGGACAGTGGTTGAAGTGAGGCCATGGTGTAAATGCAAGGTCATAGGACGTGGTCAAAAAAGTGTGGATAGGACAGTGGTGGCAGGAGGCCCGAGGCCAGGTGGTGTTAAAGTGAGGATAGGACAGCGGGTTATGTTCTGTGCAGTGTTAGCGCATCTGCTCTTGGTCCGCCCCACTGTCAAGTTTAAGAACCTCATTGTGGTCAACTCATCCAAACGTTACTGTTCTAACCAGACTCAAAATAAACAAACATCAGTCATTTCTTCCTACATTCCTTGGGTGATGACTACTTACCAGAGTCCTGGTTGTTCTTGGACTCGAAAGACTGAGAGCTGAGCGTCACGAACTGGTCAATCATTCCATGTTAACTTGTTCTTGTATGGGTCCAGCACCTAAAAGTCCAGCACCCGTATAGCCTGGAAGATAATGTTCAGTTAGCCTCGGGTCGCTGCTCATAATTCTAAGTGTGCTTGAATACAAATGCTTATTCACGGCGGATAACCCTGGTTTCTCTGCTCGGTCTTCAAGAAATTCAGAGCAACCTCCAGCAAGGATGGATAATTCCGGTATCGGCTCACCACATATCCTGTGCTGCTACCAGTGTCCAAGAGTCCAAATAAGCCCCCTAGGAAGGAGAACAGGCTTAAGCTGGCCATACAACTGTTAGATCTTTCTTCAGATATGTTTAGATACGTACCAACAAATATGTAGTGCACGGGGTCCTCTGTTAGATTGAACACAGTTAGAACTTGATGGTTTAGAAAGATCCCTCAATAATTACATGGTTTGGTAAAACGAATTGGGGAGATCTTAAGAAAATCTTACAGGAATCTATAAAGGTGAATGGGGGCCCTTTAGACATCACGTCTTAGTACTTTCCAGTGATGACAAAAGCGAGCTAAACCACCATACCTGTCTCTTGGCCAGCAGAGAGGAGTCCTGTAACATATCCATAAAATTGGGATAACTCATCCTCCACTTCCTCATCTCAAGACCCAGCTGACCTAAAGGGGAAAAGAAGGACAATCTGTTACACACATCATATGTGACTAGAATAAATGTAATAGAAACCATACTCTAATACAGGGTTCCCACCTCTTTACTTAAGGCCATTACCTGTCTCCAAGACAAGACAGCCCTCCCCCCTACCTGCATAAAATACATTTGCTAAAGGGCGTTGCATACGCTCCTACCCTGGGGCAACGTACCCTCCCTCCTTGGTTATGTTTTGCACCATACTCGGGCACCCCCTGCGCTAAGTTATTGCTTGGCAGGATACCGATGGAGCACATAGACTTAACCTGCCAGGCGGCGGCTGTGTATCTTCACTGGCGAAGGGAGAACGTAGTCGAGCTGAACGAGTCGGTATTTTGAGCCTCTGCCTCGGTGGATGTCTAAACACAGCATCTGCCGACAGTAAGGTCTATGTCCTCCGTCGTGACCCCCACCGCAATGCGCACAGTGGAAACATAGCCTAATTTGCACACAAACACCGTTTTTTTTACACTTTGAGCAATGGATGATGTGCCATGTTTAGGGACTTTGGCATTACCCTCTCAAATTCCAATACTTTGCGTTTCCCTAAACTTAAGACAGTGTTCTTATATAAATTTTGGGGCTCCCCATGATGCCCCTATGTCTTATTTTTCCAGAGGGTTAACTCAGAGGGGGGGGGGGGGATGACCATTTTAGTAACCCCTTCTGATCCCTCCTGTGTCATTTTGATCGCCCCCCCTCTGATCCCACCTGTCCAGAGTTACAGTACCGTAATCTCGGGGGTTGCGTGCCTTTTTTCAGGGGGGATTCTTATAATTCAGCCTAAAGGAAAAATTTAAGGACGCCTTATTTTCAGCGGAACAGGGAAGTGAGTTTCAAATGAAGTTCCGCGCCCTCTCTAAAAAAGAGAGAGCAAATTTCAACAAGATGGCGCTGTGCCGCTTGTTACCTTTCACCATCACGTAGAACTCGGGATTAACCACTTTCAGAGAGAAGAGCAGAGGCAAGGAAGCTTATCCTCTCTTCCATCACCCCCCCCCCCCCATCGCCACTGATGGGTCACCCCCCCCCCCCCCCCGCAATCTCTAGTGCCCCAATTCTCTAATAAACAACGAGTAAGCCACAAACATACATCACTACTTCCGCAGAGAGCAAAATTTTAATTGAAATATTTACAATTGTCATCTCTGTAGTATGGCTTCATAAAAAACCATAATGAATGCACTGTGGAAGCATGACGAATACAATTCTGTGACGTACCTGTGCAATCTCCCCGAATGGTTGCCAGAAAGCCAAACAACATTGGTCACTACTGGGCATGGTTAGGATCTGGGTCACGGAGCTTTAAAATCAGGGCCTGAGATTACACATAGTTCTGGTCATACAGCGTTTCATGGATTTTATATAAGCTTGGGTGTGAGTTACAGAAGGTTATGATAAACACATTCACAAGTGATTTGAAACTGAAAAACGGAGATTATAAAATCAGATTAATTGATTCAAGAAGATCAGTTATTTTTTGTAATAAAATTTTTTGTTATTCAATTATATGGCGTTCGGACAAAACGCTCCATCCATCTGATCCAGGTTCAGCCCCTTCTGTACAATTTTAAGAACCCATTATGGCCCACAAGTTCAAAGTTTGCCCACGCCCTTTAGGCACTCCATAAAACCTCATAAGGTTTGGGGGCAGTGTTAAATAGTGGTGGTCCCTTCCTTGTCGCTGCTTTGGTTTCTCCCCTCGATGCTTGCTGTACGATGGTGCTGCAGACGCTCCCCATGGTTGGGGGTGTGGTGTTGGTTCTGGCTTAGGCAGTAAGCATCTTCATAGGAGCCCTCAGCAGGGGGTTGGGTGGCATTTAGTAGTAAGGAGGCCTTAGCAGCCCTCACCCATTCGGGCCCAACCAGGAGGGGGCAAAAAAAAAACCTCCCAAGATGGGCCACCAAATTTCTTATTGGGCGGCCCTGTAACGAGGATAATCAGTAATCCACTGGGTGTATGTAAAGCTAGGGCCTACACATTTCGATTTGCAGCACTCATCAACGTATTAGATAAAGATGATTGATTGAATAA
This sequence comes from Ptychadena robeensis, assembly GCA_036250615.1. Classification (NCBI taxonomy): domain Eukaryota; kingdom Metazoa; phylum Chordata; class Amphibia; order Anura; family Ptychadenidae; genus Ptychadena; species Ptychadena robeensis. The sequence continues at coordinate 96,397,372 of CM070038.1, forward strand.
CGATATTGAGTCAATTTTGTCAAATCGTGATTAAACCTGATCGGACAGGTGGAAAATTGGATTGTACAATCATCGAACTACATTCCTTTCCAGCTTTTTTTTGTTTGGTCGCTCAATGATACTGGATGTGTTGTGGCCACGTTTCCTTTGAAACTAAAATGGTACGATTACCACTCAATCAACGATTTCCAGATTACTTTATGACTTTCAGTGGAAATTGCTTAATAATCCTACTCTCCATGTTGTGAAACATATCGATTACATGAGATCGATTGTTTGATTAATCTCCATCGATCTCCAAACTCGAATCTAAAATGGCTGTGTTGCATAACATTGAACCGTGTATGGCTAACCTCAACTGTATAAAAGCTTAACTGTACAGATGTGCAGGAGCTGAAGGGAAGGCTTTGGGCGTTTCAGCTATAGGTATACCTCTGACCTATGTACAAATACCTAGAACAGGTGCTTTAGAGGTCAGGGATGCAATTCAAATACATGGTGGCCAATACTGAAAACTTGGACCAAGTCGAGGGCCAACAACAAGCTGTGGGCAATGGACGTGTACCCCCAGGCACATCAGCATTGCTTTGCCTCAGCGTTGCACTTACTGTTTAAACCAACAGTTATCTCATGACAGATCAGCCCCCCCTTAACACACCCTGAATAATATACAAAATAGGGGTCTCTCACTACTCCCTACCACCAATCACCGGCATCCCAACATAATTGGCACGATAATTCAAACTAGGACGAGGTTTGGCCACCTCAACCGATTTTACTTTCCCCTGTTGGTACAGAGGCTTGGGGGACTTTAAGTCAGTTGGATGGTGGAAAGCAATAATATAACATTTGTATAACCGTATTAATAAGGTAAAGAATAAAGAAACAACTAGCTGTGTGCAAAATAAACAGCATCACAATATAATAAATACAATAGGTTACAATCATCAGACACATGTACTAAAACAACATAACAATGACTGCTGCTGCAATTAATGTCATCAGCTTCGCAAACTACACATGACGTGCCAATCATCACTGTTCCTCTCCGGGCATATAAAGGCACCCTGGCGATGCCAAAGTGATCATGGATAACCCCACCGCGCTTTTCGCGATTGAATGAATTCGCAGGGGGAATGATCACTGGCATGATTTGCAGGTCACACTTGCCGGATCGTCCTGGCGTGCATATACAGGATGAATTAATTCAGGCTCAGATCCACATCTAGGTAGGGTGGAACGGAAGGCTCCCATCCCTCCGGGGAAAGAGCGCGACTTCATACAAAACATCCTGGTAATTGATAGGTCAGGTATTCAATAAAGAAATTTCGTGGGTTGGTGTAGGGGTCAAGGAGGTCTGGTCGTTCAAACCCTGCCGATAGTGAACAAGGTAGTTAAGTCTGGATCAGCTGATCATGCCAGCGACTTTCAATCACGAAACGCGCGTTGGGGTATCCATGATCCCTTTGGCAATCGCAGGGTGCTTTATAATGCCCGGAACATTTGATGATGGCAACTCATGGTGTGGTTGTGCGAGCTGCGATAATTCAGCAGTCATTGTTATGTGTTTTAGTACCATGTGTTCTTATTATTGTACCTATTGTTTATATATTGATGCTGTTTATTTTTGCACACCGCTAGTTGTTTTCTTTATTCTTACGCTATTAAATACTTTATAACGTATACACTGTATAGATTGCTTCCACCCAAACTGCCTTTAAAGTCCC
>CM070038.1:96469890-96479939 GCA_036250615.1 Ptychadena robeensis
AACAAAAGTTGATTGTACAGAAATTGTATGGAAAGATTGGAAGGTGTATGGGGGCCTTAAGGTGGTACAATGAATCCCAGACAGAGAACAAATCCTAAAAGAATGGTTCCCCGGGTCATTAGTAGGGAATATTATCCCACCAGTATACCCAGAGGGGTGAAGAACCCGGTCACTACAAATGAGAGAAGAGATTACTGTGCAAGTGCTCCGACGTCTCTTCCATCTGCCTTTGCGTAAGTGAGCTGGACTTTAGCTAGCCATACACAGGTTGACTTTTGCTTGATCGATCGCTGTTTCAATTACCTTGTGTTTGAGCCGATCGATCACCAAACCTCATTTGATCATACAACCACACCGTGCAATCGATTTTGTTAATGATCAATTTACAATTGTACTATGGAGCGCATACATAGTGCGATCGTAAATCGATCAAAATACCTAGAAAACCCATCAGATACTTGCACGATCTACAAAAATTTACAGACATATCCGATCACTGCTGGATCGATTTGAATCACTTTTTGTTGATTGTACCAGATGGCCAGGAATCGATTTCCATATAACTTTAAAATCGATCGAACGGAAATATCGATCCATATACGGGCCACCTTTACACTTCCATCTCTCACACACACAAAGCGGGAACACGGTATAAGGCAGCCTGACTTATGGCCCCCATACATGCACAGATATTAGCTGCCGACCAATTAAAATCGATACATTTTTAGATCGGTCGACTGAAAATTGGTGCATGCTCACATGGTCCGATCAACTAAATTTGATCGTAATTGTGAAAAAAATCGATCAAAGCATGATCAGTCATGTTGGAAAATTTTGATCGGTTGAGTACAAATTATTTTGTAACTGACGGATTTTGATTGTTCTTGATCATTTGCATACTAATACTTCATTGTCATCAAATGACCATGTCCTCTATACACAGCACTTCCAATTGAAAAAATAATCGCCCGATTAAACGATCAATTTAATGGACGATCAAAAAAAATTGATAAAAATTTTTTTATAAAAAATTGTTTATTCCATGTGGAGTATATTCTATTTTCCATCAATCAATCTCCCATTGTACGATTGAAATGAATTGATAGTTTTTAGTCTGTCGGACGCTAAAATCTGTGTATGTATGGGGGGCATTAGGGCTTGTTTCCACTAGAGCGCAGTGACCGTGGCTGATCGATCCCATTAAAGTTAGTGATTCCACACAAGCGATCGCCTGGGATCAGCCGCGTGCGATTGTGACCATTGACATGAATGGACGCTTTAAAAAATCGCCTCTCAATGAATTTTTGAACGAGCCCCCACTCTATGGGCATGATCGGACACAGCTGAAAATCACACCTAAAAACTCTCCTGATCGCGGCCATGAAAAATTGCAAGAGATCTCCACTCGCTCTAGTGGCAACATAGCCTTACACAGTGCATCGCAAAGATCCACCTGCGGGTGTGAGAGCCTGACTCACATACACTGCCAGTGGCAGATGGGAGAGCCGCCGGCTCACACTAGAGATCCACTTTGAAACACAATGCAAGTGCCAGGCTAGTACAGTGCATCCAATGCCTGCCTAGGTGATGGTATCAACGTTTAATATATATCATTGTTTCCTTTTCTCCTTATCTTTCATTCTGTCATTTCTCCGGTAGTAATATTACAGTATATGTGTTTGTTTCCTATTTCTATATTCTGAGCCCAGATATTACACAAGTGATGACAATCTTCTTTCCTCTCCCAGGCTTTGTCTCATAAGACTCTGGTGATGCTGCTCGGCGTGGACCCGGCGCTGGAGAGCGACCAGCCCTTACCTACAGCTCACCCGCAGGTCACCTACGCCTACATGAAGTACATGTGGAAGAGCACACGAAAGGTACTGACCGTGCATCCGTGTTGTAGAGCAGGTGCTCAGCCTTGCCCAGACACTGGCGGGATCACTCAGACTGCGAGTGATTCGAGACTTCCAGAACAAAAATAAAAGTCTGTTTTCTTTAGCTGTCTGAGAGCCATGATGTCACACGGCCAACACTTATGTGTGCAATGAGCATAACAGAAGCAGTAAATGCCATCGCGGCCATTATCCGTAAATGTAGTTTTGTTTGGGATTCTTCTGTTAAAGACACAGGACTCATTTTGTTGGATTACTTCGATCCATCGGCAGCACCTTGAGAAATCCCAATATGAAAATATAATTCGGCTCAGTAACCCTTAGATGTGATGGCTCTATTGATCGCCTTTTTTTAAGCCAGGTGTTGTGTTTGAGTGAGATGAGACAATGCCTCTCATTCATCAATAACACTGAGTGGGTGTTGTCAACCTAAGGGCTTATTTACTCGGTAGGTTTTTAAACGATCATAATCACTTTAGGCGTCCTCCGGTGTACCGTCGATATCTGCTCCCCATCTAGATCTGCTCCCCGTGTAGCACAGACGGGCCAGCAGGGGGAGCACATCTAATGAAATCAGATAGGCGAGGGGGGGAGCTGATATCGACAGGGGAGTCATGCATAACAGTGGCCGTGAACCTGTCACCTATGATGGCTGCTGTGTCCATGACCCCCCAGTCTCCATCGAGCTGTGCTCCCCGGGACCCTTCAACAGCAGGGGCCGCAAAACTGTCACCCACGGCGGCTGCTGACTCCATGTTCCCCCGGTCTTCTTGCCCTCCGTCAACATCTGCTCCCCCTGTAGCTAAATACATTGTCTGCTACAGGGGGAGCGGAGAGCAAGAAGACCGGGGGAACATGGACTCAGCAGCCGCCGTGGGTGAGAGTTTTGCGGCTACTGCGGTTGAAGGGTCCTGGGGAGCACAGCTCCATGGAGACCGGGGGGTCATGGACACAGCAGCCGCCCTAGGTGGCAGGTTCACGGCCACTGCTATGCATGACTCCCCTGTCGATATCAGCTCCCCCCTCGCTGTTCTGTGCTACAGGGGGAGCAGATCTTGACAGGGGAGCAGAATTTGACGGAACACCGGTCGGTTTTCGGGGCTTTCGCCCAATAGAGCTACCATAGGGTCTTTTCTAGGGTCGTTTTCTGGGCTGCTGTGGAATGACATCAGCCCATGAAACGACCGTGTAAACTTGGCCTAAGACAGGATAATAACGCCCAGTGCTGTAAACATACTGCTTTGGGGTTACCACATTCCACATCCCCTTTCTGACATAGGCTCTTTTAGATAAACACTCTATATTGATGACCATCAAATCCAAACAATTCAACTTGGTGCCCCTGGACACTCGCTGGATAGCATTGTGTGCACAAATCAACGCGTTACCGCAATGTGCTGTGTTATGCCTCCCATACTAGTGTATGGCAGACACTTGCACTGCAGAAACCTGTTGTCCCATGTGGAAGCGCTGCGGTGCCCCAATGTGGTAATGGCAATGTAGCTAGTATGAAGGACCCTAATGGTCTAACTGATTAAATGATCGAACAACCTGACTAATTTGAAAGACTATAGACCAGGCACGGGCAAACTGAAGATAATGCCTAGAGGATGATTGTTTGGGCTGTAGTTCGTCTGCCATAGAATGTTTAAGTTTACTATTAAAAGTATCTATTTACAAAAAACTTTTTTTATATATATTTTCTTTTTTTAAATTTCCCATCCGGGCTATGAGGACTAAGGACCCCTATGCCGGCCCTTACAGGCTCTTGCTGCGGCCTCTCTGTTGAATTTAAAAACCCATTGTGGCCCACTATTCAAAACGTTTCCCACCCCTGCTATAGACCCATGTATGGCCAGCTTTTAGTTCAGGCCTTGGTGAGTAACTCTTCCCTTTACCTTCTTCTTTGTCCATTTGAATTTCTCTTCCTTTCTCTTCTTCCAACATGCCCCTCGTGCAACGCAGATTGAGGCCTTCCAGCACATGCAGAAGTTCGTGAACAACGTGCAGCTCCAGGCCCAGCATGTCGCCGATGACCCTCAACACAAGCAGGAGCTGCAGAAACTCATGGCACGGTCAGTGTCTGGCTGTTTTATGTTGCTGTCCGTATATTAGAGAAGTGTTGTGTTTTTTCCTACCGTGTATGCTTTACCAACAGACCACTTTTTGTAGATGTACATTACCCTGATCTTATATTCTGAACCAGTAATGCAGCATTCACACATGAGTCTGTGTGTTTTAATTTTTGAAGGAGAGGGATAAGGCATTGGATACTCATGTATTCCCTATGGAACGGACCACCTATGTTACATGGAAGCAACTCCAATAAAAGTCAATGGATGCGTTAATGGTGCTTTTAAAAACGCATCAGAAGTGTATGCATTGTGAGGGTGCGGAAACTAGGGCTCCACATGCGCTAAAATGACTGCCTTAAACGCAGTCATTTTAGCACAGTGCACAAGCTGCCCATTGAAAGCAATAGGGCTATGACCGGGCTTTCTCCACAGCCGTCTGTGCTCAGGATCTGTCGGTCCAAGCCTCGGTCACGTTGATTTCAACGCAGCAATCCGCAAAGGAGGCTTGCATGGACATAAGCAGATCCCAGTGCATAGTGGAGCCCTAGCCTAAAGCACAATAATATGGGTTATTATCTGATCCAAATTTAGTTCAATAAATAAAAGCTGGTAGAGCTTTTACAAAGCTAATAAATTTTGGGGATTATAAGGCTTGAGAGGCAGGGAACAATGTATGCAGACCATGTAGACTAGTAAATAGATTGAGGTCTCCATACACGCATAGATATGTGCTAGATCAATGGCCGCTTGGAGCGTGTTCACAGTCCTCTATCGAGCACCCATCTAATGCGGCTTCCATACTTGAAGACAGGTCTGTTGAGCAGGTAACGGACATGCCCGTAAATCCTGATCGAACAGGGTCCCCATTCAAAGGATTGACCTCTTGTATAGTGTATATTTTCTATTGTCTTAATAAACCAATCTTGACAAACCTCCACAGCAACTTGAGTTCTCAGAGACAGTGGCCTGGTTTATTGGAAGATGTATTGACTATATGCAACGGTGACAATTACAGGTTATCGCAGCCTTCAATGCACAGATCTCTCTCTCCGCTTTCCTTCCAAGATCTGTTCCAACTATATCTCTCCCTTCCAGAGATATCTCCCTCTTCTTCCTAGGTCCTTTCTCTTCTCCTACTAGGTTCCCCTCTCTCTTAATGTTCTCCAAACCTACACCTCCTATACAGTTTCAACATGACCGAGAATCCCCTAAAGTTGGTGCGCATTGATTCCCGTCCAATCAGCAGGCGCCCATCATTGCGATGTCACCATGCTGAGCTAGAACGGGTCATCTGTCTATCCTAAAAATCCCCTGGCTGCTCCAACCTGTTTAGATGAAGTTTGTTCATAGAAGAGCATTTGTGGCTGGAGCTACGGTTTTTGTAACTGGACCTATTCTTATAGAAGGTTTGCTTATTTTGAGAGTATTTTTCTCTATCATCTAACTAGTCTTTGACTTCTTTTTCTAGATGTTACCTAAAACTGGGTGAATGGCAGCTGAGTCTGCAAGGCATCAATGAGTGCACTATCCCCAACGTGCTCGAGTACTACAACGCCGCTACAGAGCATGACCACGCTTGGTACAAGGTGAGATGCAGCTTCCACCTGTGTTCTGGTTGCATTATTTTATTATAAGCTTTTCTGACAAGTTTTTTTTTTTTTTTTTTTTTTTCGAGCAATAAACTTTTATTGTAAATGAAAACAGAGGGGTACAGTGGTACAATAGTTCAGTAGTTACCCATGTGTGATCACAGATACAGAGAATACAAGCGAAACGATATTACATACAAAATGTTGAAGTCTCTGCTGGCGAGGGAAAATACCTTAATAGTAATCAGTCACAAGCCATTGCTATCAGACCATCAGTATCTTCTGTATGTGAAGCGGGGTCAACTAGAAAACAACAGAAAAAAAAATTCTCTACATATGTGAGTACCAGAGAAACAATCATATGGCATACGATCTAAATGGATCCAACAGATGAGATACAGAGATAAAAATTTGGAAAAAATGCACAAATGCAATTAAGTAATTGAACAATAACTGTGATACATAAGGAAGGGAGTCATGGGGGTTACAAAGGGCAGAACACACGAGGGACCTAGGAGAGGGGGGAGCCGTCCTAGGGGACCACAGTCTTGTAAGAAAGTAGTACAAAAGCACTTAGGGTATTACGTCAGCGTGCGTGACAGCGTCGTGCGCATAACGGGCAAGCAGTTGATTAACATTTCGGAGATTCGAGAAATAAGAGCCACGGGGCCCATCTTTCACAAAAAGAGCTCTGAGTATTCTGTAATTGTGATATCAGGTCCTCCATGCGTTGCAGGAGATTCAGTTCAACTTCTGCCAAGTTTTTAACCATTTTTTTTTTTTTTTTGCTGCAGGCCTGGCACGCCTGGGCCGTGATGAACTTTGAGGCCGTGTTGCATTTCAAGCACCAAAACCAGCCACGTGAAGAGAAGAAGGTTCGCCACCCAAGCAATGCCAGCGCCAACACAGAGGGCAGCGAGAGTGAGAGCGAAGGGGAGAGTGGTGAGAACAGCCCGGTGCCTTCACCAGTGCAGAAAAAACCATCCGAGGTAATTACACAGGTTAAAGGATGCAGGTTGTCTGGCCACTCTAGGTCCTGAGTTTAAGAATACCATCCATGTCTATAAATGAATAAAAAAATTGCTCAGGGATAGACCAGCAATAGAAAACAAAAAGATGCACCAATACGAGGTGTTCTGGCCAACATCCCAAATACATATATATTATCTGAGATAGAAGGGGATCACAACGGGATCCCCACAGCTAATCAAATTCACCCTTGGGCAAACACAGGGGCGCCCTGTGTTGGCCCACAGGGGGAATTTAGATTAGCTGGGGATCCATTGTGTGATCCCCTTCTATCTCCAGATATAGATAGAAACAGCAATGGGTACTGTCCGTCCATGTTATCCAGTGACAAAGAACACATGTCCAAAGTCTACAAGGTGGCCAAGTACGGAATTTTGCTCACAACCAGTATAACGGTGATGGTGTGCACCTATGGATGAGTGCCAGAGTGGCACTCGGGAGCCCTCTTCTGTGGGCACCCAACCTGGCATGTAGGCTGATGAGAAAAGAACTACAGCCCATTCGGTTGTAATGTGTGTGAGTGAGTGAAGGAGCCGAATGATGATAAGAGAAGGAAGAAGAATTCTCACCAGATTAGAAGTTGTAGAGTTCTACAACAGTTAGAAAAGGCAGCAGGGCATGTGGGTAGTGTAGTTTCTTTGGGCAACTGGCAGAATGTAATGACTTGCACGTTGTAGTTTTCTTTACACAGCAAGTGGTTATTTGCCTTTTGTGCCATGCCTTGGCAGCCTAGGATACCGGAAGCGCGTACTGAAGTGATCCCTATGCAGACAAAACTGAACTTGAGGGATAACCCCGAGGATTTGTGTGTGTTTTTAATTCAGGTTAAGTGCCAAGTCGGCACTTTGGATAATTAATTAGGTACATTTTGGGCATCGGCTCTGAAAAGGTTTCGCCATCACAAGGGACTTATTGGCTGTTGTGGTAAATAGACATTACAACATAAACTCCATACAATTAACTTATACAACAATAAAATGCTGTCCAGCCAGATAACTTCAACTTTTAGAGGAAAAACAACGTACCACAAAGCAGGGACTTTAAGGCATCGCACTCTCCACAGGCTAAATAATCAACATTATAGGGTCTTTATTAGAACTTGACCTATGTGACATTATAAACCATTAAAAGCAAAAAATGTCCATCTCACCCTTTTGCGCCAAGGGAGGGGGGATTTTTCTGTTAGAGTACCGAACACTTTCCACCCCAACCGGCTTATTCAGGGTCCAAACCAAAAACAAAAAAAACATTGACACGGTGATCATAAGGAATTTGAACTTGCTATCACAGTATTAAAAAATACACATAACCTCACTTAAGGCCACCATACACCTACCAATCTTTCCATACAAGTTCGGTACAATAAAATTTTGTTCTACCAAAACCATGTATAGAGGACATTTCTAATCCTTACAAGCACTATGTATTCTATCAGGGAGGACCGGCACCTCTACCAGTGATATATACTTCCACTCACTATGTATTCTATCAGGGAGGACCTGGCACTACATAGCAGTTTACATACATTCCATCAATAACTATGTATTCTATCAGGGAGCACGACACTACATAGCAGTGAATATACCTTCCAAATCATTATGTATTCTATCAGGAGGACCCGGCCACTACATAGAATACATAGGGATTGGAAGGTATATATCACTGCCTATGTAGTGCGGCGGGTCCTACCTGATAGAAGACATAGTGATTGGAAGGTACTATATCACTGCTATGTAGTGCCGGGGTCCTCCCTGATAGAATACATAGTGATTGGAGGGTATATATCACGGCTATCAGGAGGGACCCGGCACTACATAGCTTGATTATAACCTTCCAATCAGCTATGTTTTCTTCAGGAGGGCCACATACTACATATGGTAGATCTAATGGAGATTGTATGGATCGATCTTCAGGTGTATGGGGGGCTTTAGTCTTATATCACCCTGGTAAAGGTCTAATAAACAGATAGCACATACCTGGAAGACATACAGGGAGGGACGGTCCAGCCTAACCCTCCCAACCAAACACCACAGGGGAAGCGAGGTGAGTGCTGGCAGAGCTGCTAGCGGCCAACCAGAGGACAGGCAAGGAAGAGCCTCTAGATAGACACAAGGCCACAAAATTGCGCCCATAGGTGGCCCCGGGTGTCACCTGTTTGTGGGCCAGCCTGCGGGGCTGTGGGAAGGTAGAATAGGTGTACCTTAATGAACATCCATGCAATATTGGTGGATGTAAAAGTTCCAAAAGGAATGGAATTTGATGTATTGGATATCTGATAGGGACGTCTACTAGGAAAACAATATTCTATTATCTCTATCTTCTGGCTTACGATTGGATAAAGAAGCCGGTGAAACAGGTTAAGGTGCAATTCCTCTCATGTCTCCAAATGTTTTTTGGCAACGTACTTGCATGAAGTACACCCAAATGGTCTTTCCTTTTCTCCTCTCAGTCTTTTTTACTGCTTTATAAGGATATGGCAAGATGCTAGCCAAACACAGTTATAATTAATATAATTGATTCATTGTCTTATGTTTGCCCAGATTCAGTTATAATGAAGCAGCCATTTTGACATTGCTCTGTGATTTGATTCTGATCCGCTTGCTTTGATCACACACAGGACCTCTCTCAAACTCTGCTGCAGTATACAGTCCCGGCTGTGCAAGGATTTTTCCGCTCCATCTCCCTTTCCAGAGGAAACAACCTGCAGGACACACTTAGGTAAGCGTCCCTTTTCTATCACTCTGAACAAGAAGCTGAGCCCTTGGCTCCTCTGCCTGCTCCTTATTCCGTGCACAATTTCCTTTTGGGCATTAAATTGTTTTCCCTGGGAGATCAGAGTGGGGAATAAGGACACAACCATTTCCTGGATAAGACAGAGGATATGAGACATGCTGGGAGCCAACTGCACAACCGCATCCAGACTGAGCTTTTGGTTGGATGACTTGAACCGATAGCTCAGCAGGGTTTGTGAGGGCCATTGCAGGAGTTACACATTATTACTGCTGAAGCTTGTAGAGAACGGCATGAAATGTGAAACTTTTCGATTTTCTTTTTTTCGTTGATTTTGCCTTTTAAAGGACATTTATGTATTGCATTCATGGACTCATTGTTCAAATCCTCCCGCATGAGTGGAGTATTGTATGTACATATTAATTAAGGTGGCTTGAAAGTCCCTATGTCCTGGCCCTTTGCTAGGAGAAAATCCCAGGTGGCAAGATATCTAAAAATATTTCACGCCTATCGAACGATCCAATCCTTTAAATAGGTATTTCGGGATGTTGGCCACACAGCACTATTAACAAGGTCAGGGGTCTGCAAACTTTAAGACATAAAGAGCCACTTGCACCCGTTTCCGAAAAGAAAAAAATAAATGGGAGCTGCAAAACCGGCTCCCAGTTTTTTTGAAAACAGCAACGTAAGTAGAAATCACAGGGCCCCATACCAAAATTTGCTCCCCATAT
>CM070038.1:96527465-96548961 GCA_036250615.1 Ptychadena robeensis
CTATAGATACTAGTAAGAGAAGAATCCCTACTAAAAGAGAATGTATGCCAATCAGCAGGATCAGCAGATGAAGAAAAATGAATGCAGACACTACAACTTATCGCTTCAATACATGACAGCTCAGTTAAGTTTAGATGAAATCTTACTTCATGTGGGTTGGTAGTGTTCAAATAGTCGAATGTAAAGAAACAGATAAATTCTGTAAAACAACACAGGATAGAGGATATGATATGAGGATAAGTGGTTCTGCGCACAATCCATACACATAGAGTGAAAAAAACACTTTGCTATTGCACCTCTCTTGGTATTCATTTAAACAATGGAACGCATATACAGAATGTGATTAATAAAGAAAATAAAAAAACAAAACAAGCAGTTAAAAATAAAAGGAAGTCTCCTCTAGACTCAACAATATGGTTGCCCTGTATGTATAGGAATAGAAATAAATGATGAAAATAACATCCAACATACAGGACATGACAAGTTGTGTGTATAAACTTGTTAAGCTAGCCATACACGTGCAGGATTCCATGGCCAATTGATCACTCACCGATCGAATTCCGCGATTCTTGCGGGAATCGCAGGTGTGATTAATCTCGGCCAATTAAGCGTATCCAGCGTCATACACTTGTCCAACGGACTCCGGCACGATTCCGGGACGATCCGGTCCCGAGTTCCACCTCCGCTTACACCTCACAAATGGCAACTCCCCTGATTGTGCAAGATATCGGATCAAAAAGACAACATGTTGGTTCTGAGGGTCTGATTCTGGGCCCCCGATACGCTCGGACGTGATCGGAAGGACAAGGTGGGCTGCACCCGATCCGGAACGACGATTCAAGTGCACGCGCTCCGGATCGAGTCGGCCCGGAACCGGCCGGAGGCCGGAATCCGACCCGTGTATGGGGGCCTTTACACCCAAAAACATAACAATCGGCACAGTTGGTCAGACCCAACCCTTGCCTCCTGCTCCTCTAACTGCACCAAACAGATCAGTACCGCTCGCTGTAAAGTAGCTCTTCCTAGGTCCCCACTGGCTTTATATGTTTTCAGCGTCTCAGTCGCCCCCCCCCAACATTCTCATAACCACTCCCTCTCTCCTAGGATCTGGGACAGCACACAATTACTACCAAAGGCCATGTCTACAAGAACGATGACCATAAGGGATCAGGAGATAACAGTTGAGTTTGGTTTATTTCTTAATCTGTCCACGGCATGTTAGAAAACAATTTTATTTTACTTGAAGCAGACGAAGGCCAGTTTCATAGGAAAATTACTAAGGCTGGGGATACACTATGAGCGCTCAGAATCGAAGGGGGAATTATTGTCACGTACGGCGTTTTGCCCATATCTGCACTGCTTGCTGTGTTGGACACTGTTTGGGCGGAAATACCGATCCTATACAGTTCTAGTAGCAAACGTGCCTGCGAAAACACAAGAGGAGCCTCGGCCCCCCATCCAATTGTTATAGGAGAGTGCACAGGTTTACAACTTGGCAGGGTGGCTGCAATAGTTTGGCCCACTCGAATCCATGCCGTGAACTGGATGGCATTACATCATCATCGATGACGGGTGTCATCCATTGTACCAGTATTCAATATGTGTCTGGGAGCTTAATTACTCCTCAAGACAGTAAATACAAACCAATCACAATGGCCAAAATAGGCCAGAAGGATCAGACTGTTATTGATCTCGAAAACATTCCTTATGGTAGGAGGAGAATTTTTCAAGAGGGAATAAGCACATTAGCCGCATAACTCATGTGGGAAGGACGGGAAATGTGTGTACCTACATGGCCTGTGAGCGCTGTTCATGGAGTGAGCGAAAGCTATTCTAGTTGGTTTCCCCAAAATGAAGACTATAGTGTGGTGACATTTCATCGGACAGTCCCACAATATAACAGGGAGTGGGCGAATTATTAGACCAAGTGGTATTTGTGAGGACTAATTTATCTTGACAAACCCAGGTTCTCAATGACCAAACAACTCATTAGATCAAGCTGATATTTTTGGACTAGTAGTTTGTAGTTTAGTAATTTAGGGGGGCACTGTGTGTGCGGTGAATATATGTGTATAATTATTAGGCAACTGTAAAACAGTAACAACAAATTATACCCATTTCAATTATTTATTTTCCAGTGATGTGGAAACCTACCCATATAAATCTAACTTCACAAATAAAATTCTGACATCAAAAACCAAACAAAAAACAAACCATGGTGACAATATCGCCACCTTTTTGCAAGGACAATCAAAAGCCTGCCATCCATGGATTCTGTCAGTGTTTGATTGCTTCACCATCAACATTGCGTGCGCAGCACCACAGCCTCAGCAGGACACTGTTCAGAGAGGTGTACTGTTTCCCTCGGAAACACACGTTTGATGATGGACCACGCGTTCTTCAATGGGGTTCAGATCAGGTGAACAATGGAAGGCCATGTCATTAGTTTTTCTTCTTTAACCCTTTGCCAGCCCACGCGTGGAGTACTGGCAGAGATGGATGGAGCATTGGTCTGAATGAAAGTCATGTTTTTTTTGAAGGATGCAGACTTCTTCCCGATACCACTGCTTAAGAATGGTGGTCTTCCAGAAACTGGCAGGAGGACTGGGCCCCACCAGCTCATCTTTGATGCTACAGCACCAAACCGGACTCCACCTCCAAAACATTGCTGCGGTCTGAGTCGGAATGGAGCTCTCTGCCTTTACCAATCCAGCCACCAGTGCCATCCATCTGGCCCATCAAGATCACTCCCTTCCTCAGTCCAGAAAACACCTGTCTTGAGGATATTTTCTTGGGCCCAGTCTTGACGTTTCTCTTGGTGGTCTTGTTCAGGTGGGGGCGCGCGTTCAGCTTTCGAGGCTCTGAGTATTGCAACCTTGTGCTTTTGGGCACTCAGGATGTTGAAGCTCTGAAATATGCCCAAAACTGGTGGCAAGTGCATCTTGGCCGCTGAGCACGCTTGACATTTTCTCAGTTCATGGGCAGTTATTTGCACCTTTGTTGTGCCACACGTTCTGGCGACCTGTTGACTATTTTGAATGGAACGCTGATTGTTCGATGATCACGCTCAGAAGGCTTTGCAATTGTAAGAGTGCCGGCACCACCTCTGCAAGAGCATCTCTGACTAGTTTGGTGACTTTTATAAGTGTCAAGTACTCTTTTGACCCGTTTTGCCAAAAGGAAAGGAGGAAGTTGCCCGAAAATAATTATTGCACACCAATTATAGGGTGTTGTGTCATGACCAACCCCTTCTCATAAACAGCAGATGCCACATCACCTAATCATGCTTAATCTGGAGTAGGCTTTCGAGCTATACATGTGGAGTACGAACACGGGAGGATGATGTGGTCAAAATACTCATTTGCCTAATAATTCTGCACTCCCTGTATGTAGAAATGGTCTCTTTTCCAGGAAGGATATATTGCAGGTCAGGTTTGAGGTACTCTGTACCACCGTGTGCACACTAAATTATCATCAATATAGAGATCAAGAAAGCTCCACCATTCTGTTCTGTGGGTCTAATGACACATGAGAAGATTTTAAAGGAATATTTTCCGTCAATGGAACCTAACCAATCTTTTCGATTGGCAGTCTGGAGGGATTTATGTTCAGTTTTTTTCACCTCTCCAAAGGGAAACCATGTCAGATAGTGAAATGCATGACCATTACTATACGACAGTCTCTGCTGTTGGGGTGCACCTTGTATGACCATGAAAACCCAGAGACTTTCTAACAAACCACAACATCACCAGTGCAACATTTAGGAATTATAGGCGGCATGGTAAGCACAGTTAGCGTTTGCTAGAGCTCTGCGCCATCATCATGTCAAGCTTCTTACAGACATCACCACAGTTGCAGCGTCGGGGGCAAGATTAGGATATACAGCAATTTAAGGACTGCTCTAACATCTGGTGAACTGTGATACACACTGTACTGCATATCTTTCACAATTGTTTTATGTTTTGTAGTGTATTTTATAGACTTTATATATTAAGTCCATTGAAATGACCAATTATTTGGTCAGCTCTGTAGGGATATTTTAAATTTCCAAGAGTGGGGTGTGGCACTTGATTATCAGATTCACCCCAAAGCTACACGCACCTGGTGTTACAATTGTCTGGCGGATAGGCTGAGCAGAGATTTCCCAGATCACAACAAATGACCTCAACCCTTGGCCACTCTATCTGGTGGATTTAATGACAACACAAAGCAAACCCAGATTTCGTTCTTTTCCTCCTTCCATTATGCTCAGGCTCTGGCTCAAAGCTGTGACTTCCCTCTGGTGTACGTTTTTCCTCCAGCACCATTGATCATGATTTTCATGAGTTATGCAGAAAGTGGGATCAGAATTTTCCAGGGCAATTGCCTACCGGTCCTGTTCCCTTGCTAGAAGGACCTGCTCCTGCAGGATCACTGGTAATAGCCCAATGCAGCAGGCTCTATCTAGTATCATGATTTTGATAGGGATTAGCTCCTAGAGATGGAAGTGTAAAGCTAGCCATACCACGATGTCGGGATTTCCTCGTCCGTCGATCACCAAATCCGATCGATTCGGGAATCTCAAGAGGACTCGGAGCTTCCGGAGTCGGCGGACCAATTAAGTGATCCGATCGTGCATACCACCTTGTCAAGCTGATCCGGGAGAGAACCGTGTCCGATGTCCAACTCAAAATGGACACTCCTGATATGTGCGCAATCAATCTGATGGAACAATGTTGGTCTCTGTGGATCGATTCGAGCCCGGAACGACGGACTGAATCGAGCGACAAGGTGGGCGCACGCGATTCCGGCACGATCGTTTGGCGTTTGCCGGCCCGGACGGAAGTCGACCGGAATCAGACAGGAATCGACGTGTGGGGGGCCTTAGAGGGTAGGTGGTTGGACAGTGGGGAACTCAAATGTGCATTACGTGGTTGCAAATGCATTCGGCCCCCTTGAACCTCACATTTTGTCACATACAGCCAAAATGAATCTATTTTTTGATTCCATGTGAAAGACAATACAAAAGGGGACAGTGAGAAGTGGAAGGAAAATAAGATTCCAACTTTTATAAATGATAACTGCAATGGGGGTTGCGTAATATTCCGGCCTGAGTCATATTTGTAGAACCTCTTTGTGCAATCCAGCTGCCAGTCTTTAGGGAATGTCCCCAGCTTTGCACTCTAGAGACTGAATCCTTGCCCATTCTTCTTTGCGAACAGCTCTGCTCAGTCAGATTATGATGGACGCGTGGTGCGCAGTTTTCAGATCTTGCCACAGATTCTCGATTGGATTAAGATCTGGACTTTGACTGGGACATTCTAACACATGGATATGTTTTATTTTCAAACCATTCCATTGTTGCCCTGGCTTTATATTTAGGGTTGTTGTCCTGCTGGAAGGTGAACCTTCGCCCCAGTCTCAAGTCTTTTGCAGACTCCAAGAGGTTTTCTTCCATGATTGCCCTGTATTTGGCTGTATTTGGATGGATATTGAGAATCCTGGTGCAACTTTTTGTGTTCTCTTTATTTAGTTAGAAATGTACTGGATGTTGGCAGATTACCTACTTTATTTCATGGACAAGTATATTTGAGTGGATTCTGTTTCTTTACTAGACTGGGGAAAGTACCATGCATTGCATTTGCTATATGCGCGAGTGTAAAAAATGTGCTTCATTGCGCAAATCGGAACTTTTACATGCGCATATTGCAAACGCAATGCATGTTACTTTCCCCATATTATATTATATTTTACCAATAAATATTCACAATATTTGCAATCAAATAAAATTTTTCAATTTAGTCAAATTTGAGGGTAGATTTTGAACTTTTTTATTCAAAAAGTGGTAATGGCCCTATCAAAATGTGACTATCAGCCTTATGTTTGTCTGATTTATAGGGGATCAAATTCTTTTATATCTTATGTGGGAAAACAGCTATAAATGTGAGTCTTTACGCCGGCAAAACAGGCTCAAGCATGGTGAAACATAAAGGGGATATTACACTGTGCAGCTGGCAAACTCACAGATGGCAGCCTTGGTTGGCCAGGGCTCTGTCTCACAACCCTTTATGCAAAGTACATATAGTCCAGACAATAAGGAAGGGAAGTTTTGTCCAAGCTTTCCCCTTGTCCACAAACACTGTTCTTGGTCTCTCACACTCCCTGGTGTGCGTCACCTCTGTTTCTCTCTCTTCCACTCTAGTGATGGTAATTTTTCCAAAAATCAACCATTTTTAATCATTTGGAGTAAAGCAGGGTACAGACGTGGAGATATGGGTCAAATCGATGGCCGTTTCGAGCACCGTGCACGCTCACGGCCATCTATCTGACCCATATAATCTGCCCCTTGCGCTGTTTTTGAGCCTTATTGGACATGACAGTTAATACGGCGATGTCTGATGCTTTTCCTGGGTCTCCAGGCAAAGCTCAGCTGAGGAGGAGGAGCTGGGGAGAGGCAGTTCTGCTGACATCATCACGCTGCTGCAGGGTACATCGGACGGCTCGAATATCGAGTCGTCTGTACCCTGCTTTAATTGCAAAGCCCCTGAGCATGGTTTGATCACCAAACTTGCTGGAGATGTAAAGAAGGGTTGGGGGGTATACTACAAAAATAAAGTATGGCTCTATCACAAATAGTTTTTGCATAAATTAAGTTTAAAGTCAAGCCAAAATTTCAAAAGACAAAATTTCAAAATTTAACTTTGAACTTAATTTATGCAAAAGTTACCAGACCACCAGAAGCACCCTTGCTGCTCTGCTCCTGGTCAGCTCCAGACCCAAACAATAATTAGTCCATTGTTTTAAACATAACAGTCTGCAGGACCATTCTGGAGCTGCTACCAAAAGCATCATCTCAATCCAGGAGCTACATACAGTATCTCCCATCTATAACAAATTCAGATGGAGTGAGTGGCACTTTGTCACACTTTTTAAAATGTATGCAGCCTCCAGCAGTTATTTTAGCAATTTTATTGCAGGGTTTCTTTGCATATGTTAGGGCCCCCATACACCTTTAGATTTCTCTGTCCGATTTCCTTTAGATCTCCTTTTGTTTTACCAAAACCATGTAATATGAGGGACTTTCTAAACCATCAAGTCTACCTGTCTTCAATTGCAGAGGACCCGGCACTACATAGTTGTTGGTAGATCTAAAGGATATCTGACAGAGAGATCTAAAGGTGTATGGCCAGCTTTAGCAATATAAATGATCAGTGTTATGCTGCCCTGGTTACTGTTTTTATTGTACGTATTTTTCTGTGATTTATCCTCTTGTATATAATTTCCTCCTCCCGCAGTGTAAGTTTCCTGCTACCAGTCGTGCAGACGTACACATTTGGGCAATTAAGGGAATATTCCTTGTGACCTCCTGCAATACTTGATCCATTAATTACTGAAAGTTACCACATCTGTTGTACCCGTGTATACAGCTTTCAATAAAGATATCAGTGGATGGTAAGTATGGTGAGTTCAGCTATCAGATAAGATCAGTGCTGTTTTTAGCTTTTTGGGGGCCCTATGCGAGACCACATCGCAACACCCCCCCTCCGCCCGCAGACAGGGGGAAGAGAGGACATATCGCATTGCACCCTCGCATCCACCCTCCCTGTCTGGCAGGTCCCCCGCATGCATATTCTACATAGCTCAAGAAGCCGCCTGGATTAAGGTACCCATACATGGGACGATTTGTCATTGATCGATCCCTGATTCGATCATTCCCAGCGATCGACCAAAAAATCAACGGCATGTCGGATCAATGTCCGATTCGATTTTTAGTCAATTTCAATTTTGTTTGGTTGTTGTCTCTGCTTTACAGACCAGCTATAGACAGGGGTGCACATAACTTTTTTAGTGAGCACCTCAGATGAGTACCAGGAGATGGTGTGTGGTACTCACCCCATATGTAGGGTGGTCTTTCTCACTGTCTCCCTCACTGTCCTCTCACTGTCCTGCATCAGCTTTCTGCATGGTAGATTCTGCTGCAGATAGACCTCCCTGTTCCTGATTGAGCCTCCGATTATCTGTATCCATCCACAGGTCACCAGCTGGCTATAGGTCAAATGTAATTCTCACAGTACAACAAGTTTGAACCCCCAGATCTCATACCTCAGTAGTAGTGTTGAGCTCGAATATTCGATTTTCGAATATTTAGCTCGAATATCGCTATTCCGCCATTCCGCGAATATTCGCGAATATATCATCGGATATCGGACGCGATCGCGATTTTTCGCGATTTATTGCGCTTTTATAATCGCAATTTTATAATTGCGATCCATTGCAATGAATGGGATCGGGATTATATAATTGCAATGCAATTTTTAAAACGGAAATGACGGATATTCTCCCAGTCGAATATCCGAGCTCCATGACTTGCTTGACTTGCATGCATTGCGCATATGTGATCGCAAGTGCGGATATTCGAGATTACGAATATGGAATCGAATATTATGGCGGATATTCGCGAAATTACGCGAATTCGAATATCGCCTAGTCGCTCATCACTACTAGTAGTACAACCCTGAAATTTTCTGGCTAACCCCTGAGAATACCTGCAGTCCAAATGTTAACCTCTCATAGTCATATTCCAACTGTCACACAGTGCTTTTCTTTTGTCAGATTTTACCCTTACATATGCCTACTTTGACTTTCATCCCCCAGATCTCCAAGAAGTCCAATCTTTTTTTTATGGTGATTAATTTACATTCCTAATGCCACCCATCTAACTGCAACCTTTCATAGATATTCGTGTTTCCCTGCGGTTATCCAAGTGACATACATTGTATACATGAAACATTTAGCTGCGACCGCCCAGACACGGAGCGCCTCCAAGTTGTTAGTACACATATGAGCTGTGTAACAATAATGCCGGTACGCAGAGCTAGTATTTGGCCCCTTTTTGAGTACCTGAGTACCACTTATGTGCACCCCTGGCTATAGAGGTCTCAGGAAGGGAAATCACTTTATAGCAATTGGAGTCAGAATAGTCAAAAAGATTATCATTCCAACAGTGTCCTGTATGTGTATATATTTAATCTGCCATCAAGCTTAGTGCCAGTGGGCATGTTGTGAACAGGAATTGATTTCGCCATTCAATCGGCAAACGCACAAGCATGCCCCAACTTCCAACAAATCAACACTGCCGCACGTGCCACGCAGAACGTCTGAAAGAGCTGTTTTTAAGGTTGTAAACAATCCACCAACGCCACCGATCACAGTACTTATGCACCACAGCAGGGTTTTGATGCCAGATGTTAGTCTGGTGGCATGTTGCTTCATCGAAAATACTTTGTGTCAGCATGTAGTTCTTGTATAACTGGGGGGAATAGTTAACAAATAATGATCTCCACTCTAGGGAGTCTTATCAACTGTTTGTTCCCATGATTTTCAGGCCATTACTACTCCTTCTGCTGTACCAAAAATTGAAACTGTATATAACCAGCAGCAATAACACAGAACAGGAACTCACAAGATACAAGAATGTCATGACCGGGCAGAGTTGAGCTGCCTACCTCTTTACCCCTAACCCAACCCCTTTGAAATAAACGCAGACACAGATTTCTTCAGAATTTGAGATTGTATTAAATGTGTGGAAAATACAAAAAGGCCACAGCTTATTAGAATATGTAAAACCCCTCGACAGTGCCGCTTTATAACTTATCTTCACATTAATTTACATATTACATTTTAATACGTGTACATAAATTTATAACCAAAAACCGTCCGTACCAGCCACTTGCCCTTTTAAATCCAGCACGGTGGGTACTTCCAACTTTAAATTAATCTCCTGTTACTACAGGAAAATTACACTGACAATTTAGGGCCTGAGCCCACTATAACACTACCATACTCCAGATTTGATGACTGCCATCCCTAAATAAGCACGTCACCCTACTATTTCTACCTTAAAACCTCTCTCGGCACCGACGAGGACCCGCCCTCTGTGACAACGGTAAAATACAGTACAAGAAAAACACATACCAATTCACATGTGAGCCAGAAAACCCCCTAGAACCTAAACAGGGAGGGTGGGTGGGTGCTTGAAGATCCAAAAGAGGCCTCCCCTTCCGTTCACCTCCCCTTTTGAAGCCTCCAGCCCTGCCCCACTTCTTCCACGCCTCTTCTCTTGCCTGCCACTCCAACCGTTGCCATCACGACCCAGTCAAGCTCCGCTCCGCCTACTCCCTCCGTGACCCTCTCCGCAGATCCATGGGTCTTCACTTACAATCGTAATTTAGTAAAGACTAAGGGCGGTGTGCAATTGTTATAGTTCAACGGTAACAAATACACACAGTTTTTGTTGCCCCCACCTATAAAATCTTTTCTAGAATTGATCACTGGGATGTTGGCATAAAGCCAAATATGGGTGAAATCACCCCTTTCTAAATATATTCACAACGAATCAACAATATATAACATATTTTTAGGTCGAAAATCCGATTTTGTAAAATTTTGGGGTCGATATTTGACTTTTTTATTGAATGCCAAGTTTGGGTGAAAAAAATTGACTGCCAGCCTTTACATTTGGCTGGTTGATGGGGGATCAAATACTTTTTTTTATCTTGTTAGAATTTGTGCTGCCTCCAACAGTTATATTAGCAATTTCATTGCAGGTTTTCTATGCGTATGTTAGAAATATAAATGACTTGGGGCAAGGCCGACGGAGGAAGTGGCCTGAATAAACTAAAATAAAGACATGACACATTGTTCGGGGTTCAAGTGAATGTATTAAGGCCACAGCTTACAAAAAACCTACCAAAATACAGTTTATAAAATTAATTAAATAAATAACGTCCTGTAAACAATAACCATTAACCTCCTTAGTGTTCATGATGAGCCCATCTTGTCCAGAGTTTGTGTGAAGAACATATCCCTGGAAAGCTACGGCGATACTGGTTCCAGCAGCAGCATTTCCAGGGTTGTGCGGCTTCACTGATCGCGTCAGGGTGATGCGGAAGGGGGCGAGGGTGAGCAGTGCCATAGGCCTCCATGTTAATGGAGGGGCCTCTGCTTTCCAGCAGTCAAAGCCGGTGTCATGAATGACACCGGCTGTGTGGAGAGGGGAGGGAGGAAATGGCAGGCAGTGTACCTTGTACACTGCTGCCATTTCCTGTACCACACAGTTAAAACTGGCGCGGTACAGGCAGTGCGCTAGGGAGGTTAAACTACTGCAATGGTCCCTGACAGTGCCCTTAACAATGACCGAGCTTGAATGACCTGTACCGGCCACCAGCCTTTAGAGCTTGTGGTTAATTAACTTCCCCCTGACGCCTTCCGGACCAATCTCCCATCGGGTCATTGACCCTTACACATGCTCAGGGTTCGACCAAAAGTGACTGCCCCACCATGGGGACATCAGCACACCGACCTTCACCTAAGACTACCACCAAGGACACTGCCAAGGACCTGCACGCTGTGACGTGCGACCTGTCGGAGAAAAAACATTAGTGCAGGAATGTACCAAAAGGCAGACAAATGGGAAGAGGGTAACATGTAGCCCAGGGAGGGAGGGAGATTCCGGCCGAAAGGAGGATATTCCCCTTCCGCTGACACTTTTGATTTAAATGGGGCAAGCCTTCCATCCGGCCTGCCCCTGTGTGCCCCTTCTCCTATGGGCACTCGGCTCCGGGCATGCCATTATCAGTGTTATGCTGCAGTCTATTGGTTACTGTTTTTATTGCACTTACGGTATTTTTCTGTCATTTCTCCTATGATATGATATGAGCTGATTTCCTCCTCCCTCATTGTAAGTTTCCTTCTACCATTCCAGCAGACGTACACATTTGAGCAAGGAAGGAAATATTCATTTTGACCTCCTGTAATACTTGATTCAGTCATTACTGGAAGTTACCTGTTGTTCCCGTGGATACAGCGTTCAATAAAGTTATTCATGGATGGAAAGTATGGTGAGTTCAGCTGATAAGATTGGCTTCAGTGATTGTCTCTGCAATAGAGGCCAGGGAGGGAAATCGTTATATAGATATTGGAGTCAAAGTGTTGCGTATCGATTCGCCGTTCAATTGACAAACATGATGTCACGCTCACAATCATTCATCCTTCAGGCTGGGGACCCTCTGAGACACCAGCATAGATGATTCCTTGGCAGAACTAACACTGAAGCTCTGAAAAATAAAAGAGATATACAGGGAGTGCAGAATTAGTAGGCAAATGAGTATTTTGACCACATCATCCTCTTATGATTTTGTTACTCCAAGCTGTTAGGCTCCAAAGCCTCCTACCAATTAAGCAGATTAGGTGGATGTGTGCAAATCTCTGTAATGAGAAGGGGTGTGGTCTTAATGATCATCAACACCCTATATTAGGTGTGCAATATATATTAGGCAACTTCCTTTCCTTTGGCAAAATGGGTCAAAGAGAACGGGACTTTGACAGGCTTTAGAAAATGTACAAAAATAGGAGAGTATCATTGCAGAGGGGTGTGACCAGCACGTCCTAAATATTGCAAACAGCCTCTTGAAGCGTGATCATGACATCGAACAAGTCAAGCGTTTCATTCAAAACTAGTCGAACAGGGTCGCAAGGAAAGATCGGGTGGTGGAACAAACAAAGGCGCAAAAATAGACTGCACCATGAACTGAGAAAAGTCACAGCGTGCAGCTGCACAGATGCCACGTGCCACACGAGTGTTGGCCATATTGGTCCAGGAGCTTGCAACCATCGACATGGAGTGCCCATAAAGAGCGACCAAGGTGGTGCAAATATACGCCAGAACAGAACAGACAAGGCGTGAAAGACGAAAAACCACCGATCTGAACCAAGACACACAAGCTGAAACGTCAAGACTGGGCACAAGACTAATATCTCAAGGAATCTGATTATTTCTACAAGGTTTTACTGGGACTGATCTTGAAATGCGAGAGTGAGTCATTGATGGGCCAGATGGCCTGGCGGATGGGCACGCTGGCTGGATTGGGTAAAGGGCAGCGCAGTATGACGCTCCTAGTGACGGACTCAGACCGCCAGCTAACGGTGGGACTGTACTGGTTTGGGGCTGGTATCATCAAAGATAAGAGTGGCTTGTGGGGCACTTTTGCGGGCTTGAGTGGATGGAGTCAAGAACTCATAACTCACCTAGTCCTACTGCCAGTGTTCGTGGAAGAACACCTCCTTCAACGACAGGTGGTACAGGGAAGAAGTCCTGCATCCTTCAAAGAAAAACTAGTTGATTTTCATGCAGGACCAATGCTTCATCAACAAGGCGTACCAAGTACTCACACAGCGTGGCTGGCAGAAAGAGGGTATAAAAAGAAGAACAAACTAATGCCATGGCCTCCTTGCTTCACCTCTGATATAAGAAACCAATTGAGAAACCCTGATGGGTGAAAACTGTGCGTATCACACTGATCAAAGTGATGATTACAAGGAGGGACAAACGTAGGAACCTCTCTGAACAGTGCTCTGGGAGGCGTGTGGTTGCATGCTGCACGCCAATGTTGATGGTGAACAAGATCAAAACACTGACCAGAATCAATCGGCATGGCAGACTGATTGAGTGTCGCTTGCCAAAGAAGGTGGCTATATTGGTCCACTGATTTGTTTTGTTTGTGTTTTGAATGTCAGAAATGTCATATTGGTGAATGTTGAGCATGGTTTAGATCTGGTTTCACTGCGTAAAAATAATAAAGAATGCTAAACTTGGGTATAGAAATTTGTTTTTTGTTAAGTTTGCCTAATAATTATGCACAGTAAAGTAATCAGTCAACCCTGACACACCAGATATCCCCCCTAAACATAGCTAAAAACTACAAAAACTACTGCTCCGAATAATATTCCTCAGCTTTGGATCATAATGAGTTGTTTTTGGTGTTCATGTGAGAACATGGTTGTGATGTCCAATAAGTAAACTTATCCTGACAAAATACCACTTCGACCTAAATAATTCTTGCACCTCCCGGTAGAAGTGCAAGACTGTGAAGGTATACAGCCAAATCGCATTTCATTGGCAGCATCTGGAGCTTAATTGAAAGACTTAATCAGCAGCCAAAATCGAGCTAAGCATTACGGACATGTCTGTCATTCTGTAGACGGTCGGGTAAATTATGTAGGGGCATATTTCCTCAGGCGAGGGATTTCAATCCATCGGGCTGAGAATCAGCATCTCTGCACAGACTGCCACTTCTCTCTCCCTGTGGAGGGGGGGGGGAGGTGCTTTTTCCGTCGTGAGACCAACAGGACAGCACTGGCACGGAAAAAGGGTGCCAGGGCCGTCATGACCCGAGTTCGGCCGATTGACCGACTGTGATGACGTCATCACGCATGGTGTGAACGGCCAAAACATCGGGTCAATCTATACGTGTATGGGGGGCTTAAAGACAGCCTTACTACTGATGAGGGAATACTACCCCTCTAGTACCAGTACCTTCTTAACTCTGAGCGTTTGCCCGTGGCCGGTTTTTTCATAACCGTGCAAAGGGCAATCGCGGCGTAGCACAAATTGCTCCGCCGTGATTTCCTGCCTACAGCTGGAGGTCTTAAAATAAGCCCGGATCACTGGAGACGCCGGACTTATGTGATGAAAAGCGACGCCCTCTCCAGTTGATGGAGGGTCTTGGCGCGCTACCCACGCCCACCTCGCGTCACTGTGACCATCGGGGGCGGGTGGAACCCGGAAGCATCGGCATAACATGCCGGTTTCCCGACCGCCGTGACGGCGATACCTAGAGCGCGGCTCTAGCTAACTGGGGCTGAGTTTCATGATGCATCAGACGCTCAGAAGGTTAAAGCACAATACTGGAGTCCTAACCCTCCTTAAGATAGTAGCAATTCCTTTTCACAAAGTGGGGGACCCCTTCTCCCCACCCAGCAAAAAGTGTACATTATGCTCTAGCTGTAAATTCCAGCTCAACTGACCCATAGCCACAGGCCAATCGCGCTAGTTAAGCATAGCAGCATTACTCAGAACCTCACCACCCACAACAGCAGTGCCGGCAGTGTAAGTTCCTGAGGGAAAAACACAGTTAAATCTGCCAGGCAGACACCTAACCCTGCACACCAGAAAATATCTTATACACTTCTAAACACTTAAGGTAGCCATACACGAGCCGATTTGTCACCGATCAATTGCCGATAAATTATCGATACGATCTTTCCAGGCGATCGGGAATCGGCAATTGATCGGATCGGGAATCAATGCAACACCACCTTGGGAATCCGATTTGGACATGAGACGATCTCCAAAATGGGCAATTCCACAAAATCTATCTATCGGAAAGGCTGCTGCATAGGGCTGTGGGTCCACCAACGTATTCCAATTGCCAAACGATCGACCAAAAAAAACCAACATGTCGGTTTATTGTCCGATCCGATTTTTAGTCGATTCCGATTTTTGGGGGGCGATCTGGCAGGGTGGGCAAAACCCGATTGATTGCCGATCGATCTCGTGAATGCTGGCAGTAATTGATCGATCAAAAATCTAGTGAAATATCGACCTGTGTATAGCCAGGAGCAGCCATGTATCTCCCCATGAAGAAAAAAAAGGTCACTGATAGACAGAGATATAAACCCAAAACATGGAAAACATCTTAACCTTATCACATACTCTACATCAGTGTGGGCAATTGAGTTGATATGGAGGGTTGCCACTGAAGGGCCGCACCTAACATTTTCAGTCTATACTGACTTGTATAAACATTTTATAAGAAATGACAGCAGACATCGCTAGAAGACATTAACAAAACGTGTGTTAAATTATACTTCAAGCATTAGGGAACATTGAAGTATGATAACACACATAAATGCAATCGGTGACCCCAGCAGCTCCTGAGCAAGTCCCTCATTTCTCATCCTCTACCCGCTCTAAGAAGATCCCGGGCGAAGATGAGTCAGCGCAAGATCTGGTGGACAGGTGAGTTCCTATGCCCTATGCATAAACCGTTAAGTTTCGGGGGCCGCAAGTGGAGAACCAAGGGGGGCCCCAAAAGAATGCCCAAAGGGGCCGCAGGTTGGGCACCTGGGATCTACATCCTGTCTAAGAAATAGAAATTGTAGTTGCCAGCCAGCAACTCCACACATTCCTATAATAAATGAACAAGCAAAACAGCTTTGGCAGCGGTCCTGCTGAGCAGAGCTTCAGGCCATTCATAGGAAGTACTGGGCCTATGATAGCGTGACAACTCAGCATACCCAGGAGGCTCCCCTTATCAAAGAAATGACAGCAGGCATAGCTGGAAGACATTAACAAGATGTGTGTTAAATTATACTTCAAGCATTAGGGAACACTGTAGTATGATAACGCACATAAAGGCAATCAGTGACCCCAGCAGCTCCTGAGCAAGTCCCTCGCTTCTCATCCTCTTCCCGCTCTAAGAAGATCCCGGGCAAAGACAAGTCAGCGGGAGATCGGGTGGACAGGTGATTTCCTATGCCCTATGCATTAACCGTTAGGTTTAGGGGGCCACAAGTGGAGGACCAAGGGAGGCTGTGGAAGAATGCCCAAAAGGGCCGCAGGTTGGGCACCTGGGCTCTACATCCTGTCTAAGAAATAGAAATTGTAGTTGCCATCCGGCAACTCCATACATTCCTATAATAAATGAACAAGCAAAGACAGTAAAACAGCTTTGGCAGCGGTCCTGCTGAGCAGAGCTTCAGGCCATTCATAGGAAGTACTGGGCCTATGATAGCGTGACAACTTAGCACACCCAGGAGGCTCCCCTTATCAAAGAAATGACTACACATATTTAATCATATTTTATGCATGACCCAATGTACAGCATACTCAGTCCACCGGGAACCAACACCCGCCGGCAGTGAGGGTAACCGGAGGGGTCTGGGTCCTGAAAGACAGAGTAAAACATCCTAACATATACAACCCGAACCCCTGTACTGTAATAAAGAACTACGAAATGAACAGGAGTCCATACAAACACTCTTCTTTCTTCTCAGACATACCACCGCCAACCGGTGACTGTATGTCTCACAGAGGAGGAAAATATAAAAACTTGAACCACCTTATCCCTCTTCATGGGATACAGCTTAACTGGAACATAGAACCAGGACAGCTCAGTCCTAGCAGGCTCCCACAAGCATGTCTGTGTCTGAGGCAGGCTCAGGATGCGACAACCCCAGGTGCCAATCCATCCACAGCAGGCTCGGAGGTAAGGATGGACTGATGATTTCAGTCAGAAAAGCTCCACAGAGTATGCATCTGCTCCATGGTCCTACAGAAAGTGTGATACGGCAACAGCCCTGGCAAGCGATGCCGATTCTTTCTGCCTCACCATCCCGGCAAAGGCCGAGCTCCCCGCGGAGATGAAACCGGATTCCAGTGTCCGTAACGGTCCTCCCGCCAGACATGACTAAACCACTTGGTGATGGTCCCACATTCAATGTACGGTAGATGCCATCCATTCCAGCCATAACTTCTCCACAGATGCATGTTAAAGATGCTCATGTGGAAAGGAAAGTTCTGGATCTTGGGATTATCCCCTTTATAGAGATCTTCTGGGCGCCAAGACTTTTCATGCTCACAGCTTAGTCCAACCTCCTTTTCTCTCTCTGCCAGAAGTTAACTCTTTTCTCTTTCCCGGTCCGGTCTTTCCAGGGGGTCTCTCAACTTCAATTTTTGGGGTCCCCTGCTACCCAGAATCCCGGACGAACCCCCAAATGTAGCTATAACACCCTAAGGTGCCACTGTGTGTAGTGGGAACCGGGAAGCAGTGAGAAAGATTTCTTGAATGCTGATAAACTTTATTGAAGAGAATTTGCCACATAGTAAGGGAAGAAGGACAAGGCTGTTCTGCACCTGACAGGGTCTCAGAACCTCTCTTGGCTAGTTTCTCCCTTCTTAAGCAACAGAGTCCCAGCTTGCCTCTATATCAGGTGGACCTGGAAGTAGGACCTTTGTAGGAGTAGCAGCCTCTTCTGTAGTACTGAGCAGGATCCCTCTTTTGCTTCCTCACAGGCAACACTGACTTCAACAGGAATTCCTCCTTTGATCACCTCCAGACTAGTGTTGAGCTCGAATATTCGAATTTCGAATATTTAGCTAGAATATCGCCACTTCATCATTTCGTGAATATTCACGAATATATAATGCATCGCAATTTATTGCGATTTTCGCGATCCCATTCATTGCAATGGATCACGATTATATAATCGCGATTGGATTTTTTAAAATGGAAATTACGGATATTTCCCCAGTCGAATATCCAAGCTTCATTGACTTGCATGCATTACGCATATTTGATTGCAATTGTGATTTTTAGATCGCAATTCATGTCCACAAGTGTGGGTATTCGAGATTACGAATATGGAATCTACTATTATGGCGGATATTCGCGAAATTCTAATATTGCCTAGTCGCTCATCACTTCTCCAGACCAACAGGATTTCTTCCACAGGACAGTAGACTTGGTACCTTCTTCTAATAGCGGACAGGCACCACACAGTCTGGAACACAGCTTCACACCCCCAGAGCCCCAGAAGAGGGGAACCTGGAGAAGACACCCAGACTATCTCCCCGACCTTTTATCACATTTCTGCTCAACTCCTCCCAGATTCCAGAAGGGTC
This sequence comes from Ptychadena robeensis, assembly GCA_036250615.1. Taxonomy (NCBI): domain Eukaryota; kingdom Metazoa; phylum Chordata; class Amphibia; order Anura; family Ptychadenidae; genus Ptychadena; species Ptychadena robeensis. The sequence continues at coordinate 96,545,968 of CM070038.1, forward strand.
CAGACTAGCACTAGTATTTGGGCAGAATTCACTGGATTGATACAATAAGCACAAACAGGAAGTCAGACATGTCCCCAGTTCTTAAGGCCGTGTGTGTGTGTATGTGTGTCTACTGACCTATAGATAACTCTATAGATAAATGTATTTAGAGTTTCTGGTATTTTTTTCGTTATTTACACCCACCTGTGCACTGGTATGTTAGCACTCAAGATATGGATTCCCATTCGTGGTTTATTTAATCCCAAATTCACTTAATCCCAAAGTTATTATTCACTTATAAAATGATTTATTTGGAGCAAATGAAGTCTACCAATTCACGCATGTCTTGAGCTTTTCTTGTTTCTTCCCATAAACACAAATGCAAAGGATTGTTTGGTTTGAACCTGTATTTCTAATTCATCCCAGAGTGCTTAGAACAAAAGAAACAGGAAGTTCCCCTCTGGTGGGACTTTGGTTGGAATGTTTTGATCTCTATCCACTTTCAAAACTTATTTTTAAAACAATTTCCTTTATTTTGTAAATAATACCAAAAGAAAAAATCATACACAACGAAAACAAGCTAAAAAGCACAAAAATATACAGAAAAAAAAACAAACTAAAAAGCACAAAAATATACAGAAAAAAACAAACTAAAAAGCACAAAAATATACAGAAAAAAAACAAACTAAAAAGCACAAAAATTTCTGTATATTTTTGTGCTTTTTAGCTTGAGTTTAAAACATTCCAACCAAAGTCCCACCAGAGGGGAACATCCTGTTTCCCCCATAAACACAAATATTAACAGGCCCCATCCAAAGTAATGGGATCGGCCTGAAATTTACCGACATGTCAGATCACCGTGCGATCCAGGCAAAGCGTTACTAAATCATGGTCAATGAGATGCCAAAATTTGGACATCAGCATTTATATGGATGCAAATTGTATGCAGATGAATCAAACACAGCAGCGGTTCTAATAGAATGACTCTGTCTCAGTCTGCATGCCATTTGCATATCACTGACCATCTCTGTTAATAACTTGTGATAAGCAGCGTAGGCAATATTCTAAGTCGAGACATTTTGCTAATTATTCTCCAAATTTTTAAAATTCAAGATCTCGTGTAATGTACTTTTTGTGGATATTGGCACTTTACATGCAAATATTGTGATCACAATGTCAAGGCGACATCTAGTGGCAGAATGTGAAATAGCAGCTGCAGTGTTCTCATCCCATGAGAGTAATTCCTCTTATTCCACTTATAGATGCAAATATTGCAAACGCAATGCACGGTACTTTCCCAAGAATCTAGAATATTTAAGATTACGAAGATATAGCACGAGATCTTCACAAATTCTTGAAGTGCGGATATTCGCAATAAAAATTAGCGATTCAAATATTTGCGCTCAACACTATTAATAACTAGTGCTGTAAGAACGACTATAGCTAGGCTTACACAGCTTTTTTTTTATCAATTCAAGCACAATCGATCTCTGTGAGCTTTTGTACTAAAAAGATTGTGGCCACGCTTTTTTCAAGCGCGATCAATTGATCCCGTACAAAGAAACCTCGATTGAACAGGGAACCAACATGTTGGTAAATCCCTGTTTGATTGCCGTTACTTTCGATGGCAGAAGTGCTGCACCTTGATTCTCTGTTCAACCGAGGAATCTCAAGCGCAGCGTGATGGCATCTTATTGTGATGTCATCGACAGACATTTGACCAAACATCTTGACAACAGTATGATCAGTCCTGTTGAAGTCAATAGCAAAAAGGGTGTTGGAGCATCTGGGGGGTGAAAGTCAGGGAGTAGGCATATGTAAAGCCCTAGCTCCATGTCCACTGAAATCCCTGTGTTGAACACAGATTTTTGTTGCAATGCTCAACGGCGATGGGGGGGGGGGGGGGGGGGGTTTCCACTTCCATCGGGACCCCTTCTGCTAAGCGCATTGCTTGGCGGTAGGTCCTGATGGAGCACATTCACTTACCTGCTTGGCGTTTGCTGTGTTCTCACAGCACTGAGTCGTTCCGCCGATGCAGGGCTAAATATAGTGGAGTACGTTGAACCTCTGCATCAGAAGATGTCTGAACACAGCATTCGCCGAGCAGCTAAAGTCTATGTGCTCTGTCGGGATCCCCCTACGCAATGCGCTTAGCGGAGGGGGTCCTGACGCATGTGGAAACCCCCCTTAACAGGGCTGTCTCCACAGCCCGTCAGAGCCCTGGTCCAGGGGCTGGTGGAGGCTTGACGGAAGCCAGCGGATCCAATAGCGTATGCGGAGTTAGGCGGGCCTAAAGCTAGCCATACATGTCCCGATTCCATGGACGATCGATCACCCATCCGATCGATTCCGGCGATGCCGCAGGGAATCGGATGTCCGATCGATCGCCCAATTAAGCCTGTCCCTACCACCTTGGGCCACCGATTCCTGGACGATTCCGTGCCCGATCGATCACTTCACAAATGGCAACTCCCCCTGATGTGTGCTGAATCGGATCAGAAAGACCAGCAGGTTGGTTCTCTGGCAGATCTGATTCAGGGGGCCATGTCGATCGGGCGGGGTCGATCAGGCAAGGTGGGCTGCACTCAATTCTTAGCCGATCGATCGGCGTGCACGCGCCCGGTGATCGATCGGCCAGGAATCGTGTGGGAATCGGACCCGTGTATGGCTACCTTTAGAGTAAGATCTGACTACTGAGGTATAAGATTCGGGGGTTCAAACATTACTGGGGGTTACATTTGACCCAAAGCCAGCTGAAGACCTGTGGGTGGAGACAGCAAATTGAAGGCTCAATCAGGAACAGGGAGGTCCATCTGCAGCAGAATCTACCATGCAGGAGGCTGACGCAGAGGACAGTGAGGAAGACCACCCTACATATGGGGTGAGTACCACACAACTTATCCTTGTACTCAACTTTTTAGTGAGCTCCTCAGATATGTGCACCCCTAGATAGGAATTCTCTGGAGGCCTCAGGGCGGGGGGAAAGGGAGTGCTAGTGGTAGGGGGCCCTGAAAA
>CM070038.1:96589820-96608790 GCA_036250615.1 Ptychadena robeensis
ATCATCGCGCCGGCTGCACCTGATAGCTGCCGGCAGCGGCAGCACAAAAGTCCTCGCAGCGAGCACCTGACAGGCGCGCCTCCCATTCTTCAGGAGCCGACCACAGACCCTGAAAGACTCCGCCACGGCCCGTAGTGTCCGGGCCGGAAGTCTTCAGTGGCTGTGGCGCGCTTCTGAAGAATGGGAGGCGCCGACGTCAGATGCTCGCTGAGAGGACTTGTGTGCTGCCGCTGGCGGAGCCATCAAGGGACCACGCCGAGATGAAAGAGCCACATGGCCGGGTTGCCGACCCCTGGTATACGGGACGGAACTGCGGGCGGGACTAAAATCTCAAGGGGGGCCGCTGGCCAATCTGCTCGGGGAGAACAATGTACAGTGTACACCGATGCAGGACAGAGGCTTTCTGCGACATCATGCTAACGCCCATACAGCCAACACCTCTGCTGACCGTACTCTAATTTTCGTAACCACAGGTGATTGGTAGCCTGTCTCTGCAACCAGTCCCTAGCTTCTATCTCAAGATAACACCCTGTGAGGCACACGGCAACAATACAACTGCTTTACTACCAAGTATTTAACCCCATAAACCTCCCATACACTATTCGATTTTTACACGTTTTTCGGCCTCAACCGCAAGTATGTCATCATGCACGTCAATCGGGTAAAAAAAAATCAGCGGCACCCTTTGTGTGCCAGCAGTCCACACGATCGCCGGGTTTTAAATTCACACAAAAACAATAAAGCTGGCATAGATGCCAATTCCTGCGATAGATGCCATGCAACACTCCCACATCTTTGGGATTGGGTGTGCAACTACAGATGGGAACTAAAATACCTCATGTGGATATTGTGTACATCCATTAGTTTGGTTGGTATGGCTGCCCCACCGAATAATGGGTGCCAGATATTCTCGGCACTAGTGACGTCATCACCCCGCTAGAAGGGTAAGGAATCGATGGGAAAATTGTACCGTTATTCCAGCTTAACAATTACAGACATGTCCATCATTTAAGATCGACTTGTTACTTTTGATAGGGACCACTGTCCCCATACAAAGTGGCTGCTGCCAAAAAAGGCGCAAGGTCATTCTTGCACGACGGACGGCGTGAAGGACATCATCACCTGCAGTGATCTAGAAAATTCAAAGAAAAAAGAGAGATGTCTATGGCAGGTATTCATATTTGGTGTTATAAAAAAAAAAAAGTTAAAGGGTTGCCGTTGCTCAATAAGCATTATAATAGCATCTTGCTTCAACCTATGTCCCTAAGTCCCCCCAGTCTAAAAAAATATTCAAATAGGAAAATATCTCAGAACACACACCCCACCTAAATAGCACTAGCAGCTGACAATTACAGCGCGAGCACAGCACGGAGCGAGCACGCAGGCGAAGATCCCTGAGGCACCGCAGCAACTTGTCGATCCCACAACTTTCTGCCCCTAATAAAGATGGCGGCAGCTGCACGACGTAGCTGCGGATCCCCCACGGGCGGAACATCCTAGCAGCTAGCGCCCGGCTCCACCTGCCCGCCCGCTGATTGGATAAGAAGCGTTATCGCAGCAGTTAGTGTTGGGTGCGGCGCGCTGCGGCAGAGGGAAGATAGCTGCCGTTCGGAGCGGTCAAGGGAAACGTGCAGCCTGTGGCCAGGCCAGCCAGTCCTGCAGGTGGAGGAGGGCGCACAAACCGGAGCCCCTTCAAGACCTGGTGTTACAAGAGGTGAGGGGGGGCCCAGCCTGTCATGTGTGCGCCGCCCTCCCTATAGACATGTCAGTGGCCTATAGACAGTACATCCGGGTACATGGAAAGGGGGCCCTTCAAAGGGTGAGGGCCCCATTCCTGTGATGGGGTGACCTATGACTAGGGCCCATTAAATACATGTGTCTGACCAACGTGTGTGAGGAGTGATTAGAAGAAGCCGCCCATTGATGAGCCAGCTCAGGGAAGACCCACGGGGTGCCAGCACAACCATTCACAACAATGGGTTTGCACAATGTTATAGTGGCACATGCACCTGAGACTGGCACAGTAGGTTGGACAATAGAAGTGTATCTGTGTAAGGAGCACCAGTAGTCCTGATACACCATTATGTAGGGTCTGCAGGACTCTACAAGAACTCTGAACCATAGGAAGCTTCATACACCAAGATGTAGCCGACATGTCTGTTGGTTGTGGTGGGACCCCAGGATTGACTTGGTGGAATGGACACATGTCCCATAGATGGCAGTTCGATGATCTGGAAAATCAAAGGCAAAGTCAAAACCGATGACCTAGAGTTCCCCAGACCATTCCTGACTTGCAGGTGTAGGAGACGTTAGGGAAATAGAGATGTAAAAATTTCCGGAAAATTTGAAGCGGAAAAAAAACGGAAATTTTCGGAAAAAAAATTTCAACACCTCCTTTTTCTTTTCAGACTGAAAGTCATTCTGTTCTTAGAAAAACATAAAGATAACTTGGACAATGTTACTGGGCAAATAAAATGATCACAACTTTATAAAGAAATTGGACTATCAGACACACAGAACGACTTTATAATAATTATTTTATTGTAAAAATGGAGCAACAATCTGAATGTTTACTAGTTTGATGGAACAAAAAAAAACTCCAGAAAAACAATATTTAAAACAAGAAGTAAACAATTTCTCGATTCCTGCTGGCAGTGCCTGGGATGAATGGGGAGAGTTTAATCAAATCATTTGTGTGATGTAATTCATATCAGTTTCATCCTGCTCTGCATATACTTGCTGTGGCTGTCAATCATCACAGTTATTATGGAGTATGAAAATTAATGACGTCATCATCAGCCATAATATATTTTTTCAATTTTTCGGAAAAAACGAAAAATCTCAAAAAAAAGGGAAAAAACGTTTTTTTTTCCAAATTTCCCGGTTTTTTCAGTTCCATCCCAGAGGAAGGAATAAAAAAACAAAAGGGGTTCAACATTCAAGTGGTGATTTAAAAAGCATTTCACCCAAATATCTAGGTTCCCCTCTTATCTGGTCATGATCAGTAGTTCTAACTAAAAAAAAAAATAAAACTCCTTGGTGAAAACTTTTTTTTTCAAAAACCTCATCCAGTCCAGTTGACTTGTAAATACAGATATTTTAGACGCAGCAACAGCATTCTAGAGCATTACCCGCCCCCTCAGCTAGGACAGGTTCCAAAGTTCCTTGCAGAGCCCCCCTTTTCTATTAGAAACATTGTTGTGCCCCCCCCCCCATTAAAGAAGGGTCCCCCTTGGAATACCTTGCACCCTAGCAACCACTGCCGTAGCACTACACCCACCTTCTTATCTCTAACCATACCAACCCAACGGCTGTCCACTTTGCGGTAACTAAGCGGCACGCCTGTGGCTTTTTTTAATGTAATCAGGGAATGCCACGTCTTAATTGCGCGGCTGCCGGTGGACATGTCTGCATATGTTAAGAGGGCGTGCTCCCACCGATGCGGCAGAACCATGCTCTAGCCACGGACAAACTGGCCGCAAGTTGCTGTCAAATCGGCTGCTGCGTGATCTTTTTTTTTTTGGGAGGCGCTGGAAGATGGGACACATGGCCTAACATTCCATTCAAAATCTAGGACCTGCATCAGTGTTCTCCCAGAATTTGTTTCAGCCGGCGGCGCGATACTTCATACGCGCCGGCACCGGTCCGGCGGCCCCCCCCTCTCATGATAGGCTGCTGGCCACGGAGCCCAAATCTCTGACAGGCGGCGGGCTCTTCCCAGTCTTCAGGAGCGCGCCGCAGCCACTGAAAGATCCGGGCCCGCCGCTCCGGTAGGGTGCCGTGGGCGGAGTCTTTCAGTGGCTGTGGCGCTCTCTGAAGAATGGGAGGCGCCGCCTGTCAGGCTGCTCGCCACGGAGGACTTGTGTGCCGGGCGGGGACTAAAATCTCCCGGGCGGGCCGCCCGGAAAATTTGCTCTGGGGAGAACACTGTGCATCCAGGGGGCCGCATGCAGCCCTTTGGGTGATGTTTGCGGCCCCCTTGGTTCTCCACATGCGGCCCCCTAACCCAAACTGTCAATGCATAGGGACTAGCCAACTCACAAGTGAAGTGGTCACATGGCTGACCCTAGCTTTCCTAATCAACGTTGGCGGTCCTACATCGGTAAAATTGGGGCAATGTTGATCAGGTAAACAAGGTCTACATATGAGCGCTGCACCAGGGGGGGGGATGGGGGGTTGCTGTCGAGTTTTGGCTTTAGGATCTGTTCTAACCATGATGAGATATGTTCACAGGGGGGAGGATCTGGATCGATGTTATGTGCGGCCCTTAGTGATGATGAGGGCCGCACTCGTGGCCCTACATATCAACTGTGGTGGGCACCACTGATCTAGGAGACAAACTTGATGTTTAGGTGATGCCATGAGGGAATTACGGGAGCGGTTGACTTCACAACTGAAGGCACAAATCTTTTATTAGATAATCTAACATTGTTGCTCTGAATATTCAGATCTATCCTACGCCTGATGATGACTGGTGCCATTTATGTTGGTGATAGTCGAAAGACTAGCAAATCAGTCTTCTATGGTTAGGGTGCTCTACACGCTCAAGGACACTTGCAGTGGGACAAGGGTACAATGTGGTCTTTTGTATTGTAGAAGCTTGTGCTAATTTTTAACTCTCCTGATGGGTACACCGTAAGGGATGAAAAAGCACATTATCATCTTCAGGCTGATGGGATAATATTTGTTTCCTGCTTTGTGTAGACGAAAACAGGCCCTGGTTGATCAGATTAATGTGCTCTCCATAGTTCCCTATGTGAACAGGTCATTCCTAGTCCATACACCTAAGATCGAGCCATTCAATGTCCATTAGATCTACCAACATGTGTAGTGGCCTGCCTGATAGAATACATAGTGATTGGAAGGTATATATCACTACTATGTAGTGCCGGGTCCTCCCTGATAGATAAATAGTGATTGGAAGGTATATATCGTGCTATGTAGTGCCGGGGTCCTCCTGATAGAAACATAGTGATTGGAAGATATATATCTACACTATGTAGTGCCGGGTCCTCCTGATTGAATACAAGTGATGGAAGGTAGGTATATATCGCTGCTATGTAGTGCCGGGTCCTCCCTGATAGAATACATAGTGATTGGAAGGTATATATCACTGCTGTAGTGCGGGTCCTCCCTGATAGAATACATAGTGGATTGGAAGGTATATATCACTGCTAGTAGTTGGGGTCCTCCTGATAGAAATACATAGTGATTGGAAGGTTATTATACGCTGCTATGTAGTGCCAGGTCCTCCTGACAGAATACAATGTGATGGAAGGTAGATATCCCTGCTATGTAGTGCCAGGTCCTCCCTGATAGAAACATAGTGATTGGAAGGTATATATCCTGCTATGTAGTGCCGGGTCCTCCCTGACTAGAAACATAGTGATTGTATAAGGTAATATCCCTGCTAGTAGTGCCGGGTCCTCCCTGATACAATACCTAGTGATTGGAAGGATTAGAAAGGTCCTCATATTACATGGTTTTGTAGTTAGAACAAAAAGTTGATGTACAGAAATTGTTAGGGTGTATGGGGGCTTAAGTTTGCACCACATCTGGATTGATCGCATGCAGCCCATCCCCCTCACCTATTGTATACTCGTTCCCAACCTATTAGACTGTAAGCTGCCGGTCACGGTCTCTACTCCTCTGTGTCATAACCTGTACCTGTTATATCTTGGTTGTATCCCAATACTGTTTTCTAATAGAAGACCATGTTACCATTCAGGCGGCAGTGTTTTTAGAATGCCCTTCCTAATGCATTTTTGCCGCTTTCTGTTCAGTTTGCAGTTGACGAGATGGAGGGCCGTCCAGTAGCTCAGATTCCCGCAGCAGCTCACGGACTGTCTGTCTGTGGCCCGGGGGATCTGATGCTCTAGTGGCTTCCTTACTGAAGAAAGTCGGCCAATGTCACCCTCTCCCAGCCCAATTTGCATAGAATGTCTTGCGGCCCCCGTGGGACATTCATAGCAGATTGGGATATACAAAGAGCACATCTGGAAAATCACCCCAGGGTCATTTCAGATGTGCTCTTTGAAGTTACCCCTCAGAGAGTGCCAAATGCCATTGTGTTGGATACAGTGATAACTGTATCAATACAATTCCAAAGTAAAACCAAACACATTTCCAATTGTAATAAAAATTTTTATAATAAACAACATAATAAATACTGTTTTGAAATCTTTCATACTTTATCATTCAAATGATACATTTTAAAAAATGTTTAATGTACCGTATTTTTCGGACCATAAGCGCCCTTTTTTACCCCCAAAATTGGGGGGCAAAAAGTGCCTGCGTCTTATGTCTGAATGTGTGGCCACTCGGCGCTGGTGTGTCCATCTTGGCTGCCCGCCAGCTCCCCGGCACGGAGATTAAGCCGGGGAGCTAGGAGGAACTGTCAGTTGAGAGATGCCGGGTGGTGTCGGCTCTCTCAGCTGTACGGTAAAAATTGCAGAGCTTGTTGGCAATGGAGAGAGAGGGAGAGATGGACTGCCATCTTCCCTCTTTGTGTCAGTGGGAACCGCAAATAACTCGGCAGTTCTCACGGACACAATCACAGCTGATCTTCCCAGCTGTTTAGAGCAAAGGAGAGGGGAAGGCTGCCAGATTCTGCCCCCTCCTCCTCCTCCGAGTGTTTCAGTGTGAAGACGCTGAGCTGTGAGAGTGTACTGCTGCTAGGGACCCTGCTGGCTGAATTGAAATTGCTCTGAATTCATTGCTATTAACCAATTGATGTGAAAACTTAATTTTTTTGTTTCTGGATTCGGCCTAAAAAACTGTGTGCGTTCTATGGTCCGTGGTTCGCAAATACTACTTTTAATAATCTTTGTGGTGTCAAACATTATTATATTGGGATGTCTTATTAGCCCTTGTATGGACATTTGGAAGTCACAGCTACCCTACAACATTAAAAAAAATCCATTGAGTCATGTGTGCGCTTTGGTACAGAGAACTGGACCTTGCAAGAGCGCTAGGGAGGTTAAAGGGGGCCTGAAGCCAGAATGATTTGCTCCCAAGGTGAGGATAGCCATATTAAAAACCCAATGGGCTGAAGTGGCCGTAGCCGTGTGGTTTGCCCATGTCTGCTGTGTAGCCTGTCAGTCCGGGCTCTCCAGCCTTAATTCTGCTTTAAGTGAGCAGCGTGTACATTCAGCCTCCCGAAAACGATATGGTGTCTGGGTCATGCGCAAGTCTTTTTCATAAAAAAAATGTCCATCTCATTTCCAACTCCTTTTTGCAAGTTGCAATTCTTTTGTCATATATTTATGTGTAACAAGGAAAGGCCGGGACTGAATGGTAAAATAAAGTCCGAGTATGGTATTCGGCATCACATTACTGGTATGTAGATTTGGGTTGGACTGCCTTTAAAATAAGGCTTTGTGGTTTGCACCTGTCCTCATAGGAGGATAATCTGTTTAATTCAGCTATTCCGCTCATTCCTGTGTGTATGTACTGAGTCCCGTAATCTGACTCTCCACAGTAAGACTACGGGAACGTTCTCGTTTGGACGGATTAATTCAATGCACGGAGAGAGATGAGTTTCTTATCAAGAGATGATCGCGAATCTTCCCCTTGCAGCACCCGAATCCACGCAAGGTGGGTAAGTACTCTGTTATATAAATTGTACGCCCATGGGGTCAGCTAGAAGTAAAATTCATGTATTTATGGCATCCCTATATACCGAGCATTTAAAGACCTAGGTGCCCAACCTGCGGCCCTTGGGCGTTTGGACGGCCCCCTGGTCTTTACATACGGCCCAAAACTGAAACTGTTAACGCATGGGGCCTAGCAACTCACCTGTGAAGTGGTCACACGCTGTCCAGCTTTCCTAATCAACTTTGGTGGTCCTACATCAGTAAAATTGTCAATGTTGATCATGGAAACCAGCGTCTACACATGAGCGCTGCACCCAGGGGCGAGTGAGGGGTAGGGCGGGGGGGGGTGAGTGCTGTTCGGGTTTTGACGCCTGTTGGAATTGGGCCACTGCCTGCTGAGATATGTACACGGGGAGGGTCTGGGTTGATGTTATGTGCGGCCCTTTATTGATGCGAGAGCCGCATTTGTGGCCCTCCATATCAACGCCGTTGCCCACACTGATTGTTTGGGGTGGGGGGGCGGGGGGATGTGGTAAAGGCAGCTCCAGTAGCATACATATACATACATAATGGGGCAAAATGTATGACTAGTGTGGTAATTGCTGCCATGTTGACCAGCTTTATGAAATTCAACTTTGCTCAAGTAGAGATGGTATGGGGAATATGGGAGGGCACATTGAAATTCTTATCTTTTCTGGTCTGACTGTCTTTGATTGTCACAGGTCCTCATTATTGGAGGAGGCGACGGTGGGTCCTGCGTGAGGGGGTGGTTAGAAACATCCGTGCGTGGAGTCAGTAGTGCAGTGTGAGATGAGATTGGTAACGCGTGAGATGAAAGTGTGAATTGTCAAACCCCCTACCGGTTGCAACTCACTGCCTTCTGTCCCCCACTTGGGAGTAGAGAACTACAAATCCGTCTGCTCAGCAGTGCATTCTAGTGACATCCAAAGAGTGCCTGCTGCCCGAGTTGGATGACCAAGGTGTGGTAGGGGGGCTGCCGGGCAGGCAGAGCTGGGAGAGGGGGTGCCAGGACACGCACAGGGGATGGGGGACAGGGGCATACATGGATACACACACTTGTACACACAGGGATGGGGGGGAATGGACGAACTTGTACACACAGGGATGGGGGCATACATGGACTACACACACTTGTACACACAGGGATGAGGGCACACATGGACTACACACACTGTACACACAGGAATGGAGGTATACATGAACTACACACACTGTATGAACTGTTTATTGTTAGTCTTTGTGCCCCATCCCTGTGTGTACAAACACAAAAATTGCCTACAGTAATTATATTTGTATATAAATATCGAGGTTGGCCCCTGAATTTTTTCATTTGGCCTGCTGTGTATTTGAGTTTGACACACCTGTGTTATAATATAGAAACTAAAATTTTGAGACCGCTTGGTGATGAGTACTGTGATCCCTTCACCATTGACCAAGGGCTTGTATCGTGGCAAGGCCAGTATGCTTGGTTTTCCCTGAAGTAAGGTATTCTTCTGTGTTAATCTGCAGGAAGTCATCAATGTCTCCAAGAAGTACCTCCCGGGGATGGCAGTGGGCTACTCCAGTCCAAAGCTTACACTACACGTGGGTGATGGTTTCCAGTTCATGAAACAGAACCAAGACGCTTTTGATGTCATTATTACAGATTCCTCCGACCCTGTAGGTAAGATGATGGAAGCTCAACTAAACATCTCATTATATTGTATTTCCCTAAATCCGTACATTACACTTAATGCAGGTAAAGGGTATGGAGCGTATTATGGAATTTTATCAAAGCAGCTTCAACGAGAGTACAAGAGCCGGTCTAATGATATTTTAGGGCAATAAGGGAAACAAACTTTTGAGTACTAAGCAGGGTACAGACATGGAGATATGGCTGTTTTGAGAGCTGTGTGCGCTCGCCACCATCTATCTGTTCCATATAGTCTGCCCCTTGCGCTGTTTTCGAGCGGGACAAACAGCCTTATCTGACATGACCGTTAATACTGCGATGTCCGATGCTTTGCCTGGGTTTCCAGGCAAAGCTCGTCTGAGGAGGAGGAGCCGGGCAGAGGCAGTTCTGCTCTCCCCGGCTTCTCCAATATCTGACAGCAGCGTGATGACGTCATTACGCTGCTGCAGGGTACATCGGACAGCTCGGATATTGAGCCGTCTGTACCCTGCTTTAACTGAGGAATAGCCATAAACTCTAGATAAACAGTGTGGTGCGGTAGGGTCATAAGTAAATATGTGATTGTAATGTAGTCTTGGTGTTGGATACTGCTGTCGGTAGAATTGTTATTGTAAAAGAGACAATGTCCTTGTGCAGTAAGTCAAGTTTACTGCCTGTGTTGACCTTCATGGTCTTGCATAGCAATTTAGGTAAACCGTATTCAGAGATAATGATATATGGAAAAGGGCATACCCTTATAAAGGGAGCAGTCAAATCAATGGAATAGGGGTTTAAGGCACCAACATATTCAACATGTTGGTGCCTTAAACCCTATTCCATCAATTTTGGTTGCTCCCTTTTTAGGGTATGTCCTTTTCTGTATTTATGACTGATTCAGGGTGTGGCACATATTTTTCCCCATATCATTTCTTCCAGCACAGCCCATGAGATACTCCACGCGGGACATTCATATGCAGATTGGGCTATCTTCAAAGAGGACATCTGGAAAATCACCCCCAGTGTCATTTCGAAATGTGCTCTTTGAAGTTAACCCTTTCAGAGGGTGCCAAATGGCTTGTATTGGATACAGTGATAACCACATCCAATAAAATTCAAAGTAAAACAACACACATTTCCAATTGTAATAAAAATGTTGTTATAAACAAACATAAATACTGTTTTAAATCTTTCATGCCAAATAAGTATTCAAGAGATTTTATCCTTCAAATGATACATTATTCATTTTTAATGTACTTTTTTTATTATAATTGTGTTTCAAACATTATTATAGTCAGGATGTCTATTAGACCCTTGTACAGACATATTTTTGGAAGTTACAGGCCTACAACACACAAAAAATTCCATTAGAGTCTATGGTGCACTTTTGGTACAGAAATCTGGACCTTGCAAGAGCGCTAGGGAGGTTAATTTGCTTATCTGGAAAGGGTTTCATCTTCCTGATGGAAATAGCTGTTCCAATGGCCATGTGTCCACTGCTGTTTCCCTGCTTGGAGGGAAAAAAAGACATGCCGGCCCAGTTGCCAAGGGGGCTCAGCCCTATTGATTGAGCTTACCAAAGACGAGGAAAAACTGCTTTTTTCTTTTTTGTTTTTGTTTTTTTTTGCCTTGCAGACACGTCCATTGATCTGTAATGGACTTGTCTCTGGTGGCACCGCGCGGTGCTGCAATTAAGACTCTGCATTCCATAGCTTTAAAATTTCAGATAACACAGAATGGAAAGTGGCTGCAAGATGGTGGAACGAGACTAGTCTTCCTCCCTCCACTAAGCCGAATCTGAATACATTGATGATCCGCCCCTCCAGCGTCACTGGATTCCAATGTGGTTGGCTTAGCAGTGACGTCTATCCTCCAAAGCAGTGGTGGGCAACTAAGTTAATTTGGAGGGCCACAAGTGCGGCCCTCTGCATCACTAAAGGTCCGCACATAAATCCATCTAGACCCTCCCCCTGATGACATATCTCAGCAGGCGGTGGACCAGATCCCGACAGGCAGTCAAAACCTGACAGCACAACCCCCCCCCCCCCCCCCCCCCCCCCCCCCCCCCTTCTGCCCCTGCATGCATTGCTTATATGTAGACCTGGTTTCCCCGATCAACATTGGCAATTTTACTGATGTAGGAGCGCCAAAGTTGATTAGGAAAGCTGGGTCAGCGTGTGACCACTTCACAATTAGGTTTATTAACCTCCCTAGCAACTTATGTGGAATGCACTCTTCAAGCAGTTTAGTGTATAGTGACTTTTTGGCTTTTAACAGATAGGGTTTTTTTCTATAGACAATTTGTCTAATCCACAATGTTCTTTATTTTCAGGTCCTGCCGAGAGTCTCTTTAAAGAGTCTTATTACCAACTGATGAAGACTGCTCTGAGAGAGGACGGGATCCTCTGCTGTCAAGGTAAATATGGACATCCCTACATAATAGGGAAAGTCACTTTGGCGTTGTTTGAGGATTTCCAAAATGCGGTCTCTTATATTGGCTACTTATTCCCTTTACTTCCCCTGGTACGGGGTGCTCCTCAGCACTTCCTCTGATTCTTCTGGTTTTTATTTCAGGTGAATGTCAGTGGCTGCACTTGGACCTCATTAAGGATATGCACAAATTCTGCAAGTCTCTGTTCCCTATGGTAGAGTACGGCTACTGCACCATCCCGACCTACCCCAGTGGCCAGATTGGCTTCATGCTGTGCAGCAAGAACCCTGTAAGTATCTGTTTTCCTGAACTCAGTGTTGTGGTCAGATAACTGCATCCTGTTGTTAACCTCCCTAGCGGTTGTGAAGAGTCCAGCTCGTCCAGTGCTGATCGGAGCCCTGCGGTGCTCACTCACCTGTCCAAGCGTCCGCAGCGGCTCCAATCGGCTTTCATGCTTCCTGTGTGGAAGGAACATCGGCTGCTGTAGATTGCATCCCCACCAAGGAGGATGCCGATCGCCCCGATAGTGCCTGGGAAACCTGGAGGCAGTGGGATCTTTGAATTCAGACCCTCCCGGTGTGAGGACCTGGTGACTTCACAGGGGGGGGCACCACATTTAAAGGGGAATTATTATCATTTATTTATATAGCGCCAACATATTACGCAGCGCTGTACAATACATTAGAGATACAAACACACAATAACACACAGGTACATGTATGACATAGGAGGAGTAGAGGACCCTGCCCGGACGGGCTTACAATCTAGTAGGTTGGGGAACAAGGTATACAATAGGTGGGGGGGGGGGGGTAAAAAAGGTAAAAAACACAACACACATTGAGTTTTAATAAAAATAAATATTATATACAGGAAACAAACAAAATTATACTTGAAATACATTTATTTTTTTAAATCAAATTTCTTTTTTGGAAAAAAGTATTAAAAGATTACGGTGCGCTTTTGGTACAGAAATCTGTACCTCCAGCAGTGCGCTAGGGAGGTTAAACACCTAATGTGCACAGAGCAAATCATAATTTTATCCAAGTTTACTAGTAATGAATGTGCGGTTATAATCCAGTCTGTCTGTTACAGAATACAACTTTCCGAGAGCCGGTACGACAGTTGTCTCAGGAGCAAGTTGATGAGATGAACCTGCGATACTATAATTCCAGTATTCATAGAGCAGCCTTTATCCTCCCAGAGTTTACACGAAAAGTATGAAGCCAACTTTTCTTTATTTCTTCAATTGTGTTTTCTTTGACGTGACTGATGTGAAAAAGTGACTCCGCTGTTTAGAACAGTGACCGTGCTTAGTAAAGGGCTGACTTGCTGATATACAGCTTGCGCTCCATCACTCCTTCAGTTCTTACTGCTACTTAAATCCCTGGCTGATTTTGGCCATAGGGAAGATGGGGTCAAATCACTTCATTATGTGAAGGCTACTAGAATGGACTATTGAATTGCATTGGAGGATGGTACAAGCCCCATACCAAAAATCCTCAGGTAGTCCTACCACCCAACGTGCAGTGTTTGTTTGGCTCCACATACAATTAGAATTTTAAGTTTTGGCATCTCATTGACCATCTCTAGTAGCAAAAGGTGCAGCAATGGACTGTTGGTGTAAGTGGGTTGGGGTGTTCTTAAGGGCTTTTTCCCACTGCGGCCGATATTCTGATGAATGTGACAGTGCTCTGTTATCTAAACAGTGCACCCAAACACACGTCCATTGAAGATCAATGCAAGTGACTAGCCCTGCTTTTACAAGTCTGTTATGCCAAGTTAATACTGTGTGCTCCTGCTGATGCAGCCCTATGCTGTGGGCAAACTGCCTACCCGTAATTTGGGAAAAAGCATTGGACTCAAGACCTTACACAGTCTTGAAATGGGTAAGGTAACGGTCTACTTCCTTTATCCTTCCTGGCGGCCTGATCCGGTCACCAATTGGGTGCAGAAGGTGATACAAAATTGTAAATCTGTTTACTTTTTTTTTGTCCCTCTTTGCCCCTGGGATACATAGGCATAGGTCCCGGCAGCCCACCCATGTCCCCAGTGTCACTGATGCCACCAGGGATATCAGGTTGCTTAAGTCTATTCCTGTATTTTCTGACATGGCATTTCAGGCGGTCCCCAGAGAGGAGCGATTCCTGGCTGGCATCACTGGAGGATGCTGTGGGTATACCCTGGAGCAGGTAGGCTACCCTGAGTAGCTTAGTTACCGCTTTTGCAGCCCAAATTTACCCTGAGCTGCACTCCGGAACACTGACATGGGGGTTTAAGACTGCAGTTCCATCAACTTTTAAACTATTCAAAATACTGTCTGTACGTTCTGTATGATTTCCTATAGGCATCAATTAACACACACATTTGCAGCAATGCCAAAATTGTGATGTACCAGTTCTTATGAAACATTGAGTAGAAATTTACCCTGAGCCACACTCAGGGACACCACTAGAGAGGTTAAAGAAGTGACAGAAGAAAAGTGCTCAGTACCTTCCAGATTGTGCAGAAACTTCCTTTCAACTTTCCCACTTCTTAAATTTGACTGGTTCATTTGTTAGAAATGCAGAGATGAAAAGTTTTGGCCGTGCCCTCCAGAGAGGGATCTGTCATCGCTTATCTAGCTGTGTCTCCTCAAAAGGTCTCCCTGTCACAGGAAATCATCAGACTGGAAGACTTGTATGTATAGCTGCTGATAACCGCTGTCCTCTTCTCTGTCAGGCACTCAGCGATGTGTGACGTTCCCAGCAAGGATGGCGCTTGTCTCTTCAGAGGCTCCAGACCTTTTAATTGGAGAGAAGGCCAGGCGTCCTGCGAGGATGGGGGAGAGAGCTGGACCTTCCCTCTTCAGGATGATCGTTCTGTTCCAGTGCTGGCAACTGTGACCGGTGAACACGTCTCTTCTCAGGCCTAGAATATATGGGTACAATATGTTACAGTACATTCTCTGCACGCACGCTCGTACGCTTCTGTCAACCCTTTTGGCAGCAGGAGACTGAAAAGTCCACCGTATCCAGAACTGCCAAATGTTTCCCAAACTTGTCTTTGAGGCTCATTAACGTTTTACAGTTGGGCTTATCTATGGTTGGTGTTATTAGATGGTTTATCTACCTCCTTTTTTTTTTTTTTGTAGATATCCACAAAATATAAACGGTTGGTGTGTCCTAGACGAGTTACAGAAACACTGATCGTCTATACTGTTTGGGAACTCTGCTCCTCTCCCCAGCCACCTAGTGCACGTAGAGGATATCACGGCTGGAGAGTCCCCAAAGATTATACGACGATAGCGTGACCTCTACATAAAACCGTTCAGTTTTCTTGTTTGAAGCACCAGTCATTGCCAGCATAATCAGTATCATGTATATGTTATCTATATAAATATATATTTAATACCAATCGGTGACCCACAGGCTGCTAACCCCCAACCATTTTGCTTGTGGTATATTTGGGGAGAGAAGTGGGTCTGCATAGTCATTCTTCCCCTGCCACTAGCAATGGTTCTTTACCTGGTAGCTTTGCCCATGTTAAGGCCAGTTGATTGATGTTATGGATATGGGGATGGTAGGACTTTGGGGTTAAACCTGTAATCACTGGATATTATCCATCAATAAACAAAACCTAAACATTGCATTCAACTTCTGTGTTAAAGAGGTTTTACACTCAAAATAAAAAAAACAGACATACATTACACAGACACAATACTCACCTGTCAGCAGTTCAGATGCTGGAAAACTGCTACACAAAAAAAAAAACCCACACTAAACTGTCTTCGCTTGCAAATGTCATGCTAGCATCTTGGCTCCTGGCATCTGCAGACTTCCGCCCACACTGACCCCCCCCCCCCCTCTCCTCCCTTCTCCACTCCACCTCCTGTGCCTTCTGATCAGAGCTGCAGAGACTTGTAGGGGAGGTTGGATTTGTGAAGAGGGGGATTCTGCTGCTGACGATTTCCTGGCTGGGAGAGATCTCCCAGACACCACTTCGGCTGCCTAGGCGAGACGTGTGGGAGTAGGAGCACTCCTAACAAGCTCCCCTACAGCTGTTAGAAGAAGATTCGTTTTCTGCAATCAAGGATCTCAGCATTATCGCCTTAGCTGCAGCTCAAAATGCTGAGTGACCTCCCAGGTGGTAGGGCCGCTTTAATTCTTTGTATGCAAAGGTGAGCAGCTAGCACTCTTCATTTCAGGGCTAAGGTTCAAATCTCAGGGCACCATCTGCATGTATGTTCTTCACATGATGGTGAGGGTTGCATCTGACCACTCCGGGTTCCTCCTGCATCTTTGAAATGTACTACTTTAAAGTATTTGCAGAGAAGGCAATTAAGTTACTATACATCTGATGATGAATAGCTGAGCACTGCATGGTCAATAATTAATCCCATTGGCAACATGAATGTAGTAACCCCTAAAAAGTCCTATTTCAGTTAATCTGGTAAGTGATATATAGCAGAGGTCTCTCTTCAGATAACTGGAGGAAGCTGTATTGGAAGGATGAAGACATTGTGTGGAAGAAGGAAGGGTATTGCAAGGAGACATTTTGTTCCAATGTGATGAGCAGAAAACTTGAAGTAGCTAAATATACAACTTGAGGTATCTTGTATTACTTTATTTCCCGAAAATAAGACCGTGTCTTTTTATATAAATTTTTGCTTCCGAAGATCTTATTTTTCCATGAGGAAAAATACAGCACTGGGGTATCAGGGTGGCGGGATCACTTAAAATGACACGGGGGGGATCAGAGGGGGGGAATCAAAATAGCACAGGAGGAAGGATTACCATTCTGATCCTCCTGCGTCATTTTGATTGCCCCCTCTGTCCACAGTTACAGTACCATATCTTCTGGGGTACCTTATTTTTAGGGAAACGGTGTATCTCATGGTACCATTTTAGGCTACCACATCTGGTTTTTTTTCTTAAGTGTATGCAGTTTAATGTATTCTTCACTCCATAAGATGAAGGCACGGCCGGCTGAGAGATGGGTGGTCATGCGCTCTCTGATGGGTCAAGCACTAGAACCCTGCCAATCGTACGCACAGCAGTAGAGGAGGGCTATCTGCTTTGTGTATGTGAGCTGGACAGCCTAAACCCAGCTCACATCTGTGGGCAGATCTTCCCCCTGCTGTGTGTATGTGAGCTGGGCTCAAGCTGCCCAGCTTCTATACACAGCTCTGCCGAGCAGGACCAGGCAGCCTTTGACAGCTCACCTGCCTCCTGATATGGCTGGAAAGCGCTCAGAGCAGCAGATCCCCGCGGATATGATTTAGTATTTTGTATAGGGTGCGTCCTGCACATCAGAGTATCTGATTGGAGATTCCATATTTTTTCATAAAGTGAATTTAACTAAATGGCAACTAGATGGCAGGAAATGTTAAGGGTAAGTATTTTCAGGGGTAAATTACTAACTCAAGGGGGGGGGGGGGGGGGGGGGGTAGTACCACAAAGGGTGTCGGACACCTGGGGGCCAAAATCTGCAAGAGGAAAACACGGGTGGGCAAACTAAGGCCCTGGGGCCGGATTTGGCCTGTTATGCTTTCTGTTCCAGCCCTTCATCACATTGTTAAAAAGATGCTCCCTTCCACTTGTTCTCCTCTTAAATGAGAGCACACAATGCCTAGAGGTGTTCAAACGTTGCCTTGGGGAAGATGCAATGGCGGGATCGTGTGATGACACTGTGGGCGCATCCTCTTGGTGACAATCCCGCCTCTAGGCATTATCTCTGCTCATTGCAGTGAATGAGGATTTTTTAAATACAGGAAATGTAAAAAGAGAACGTCTCTGATACGTGCCTATCACACATCCCTGCCATCATTAGAGATGCTGGCCTCGTATGGAGTTTGCACCCCTATGGCAGGTCGACCATTACAGGCTCTTGGTCCGGCCCCTTTATATGGTTTAAGAATCCAATGTGGCTTACGAGTCAAAATGTTTGCCCACCTTTAGTCTAACACCTGAAATCTGACACACTTATGTAAGGTTACATCTGGTTCTTTCATGTTGGACTGCAGGTAGTCTGTTACGAACACTCGGGGTTGTATTACTAATGTTGTACAAAAGATGGGGGTTCATAGAAATACATTGCTGTTGGTGGCTTGCGGGGCCTATTCCAGGACCAGACACACCCCTCCTGACCACAACTCGCTATACAATCCTTAAACACGAAACTAATGGTTCTTCCCTACCGGTTTGCCGATATTGCAACTTTTTCAACGTACACAGTACTCTGCTGGTATTCCCTTCCCTCCTCCCCTGTGCACATTGCCAGCATCAGTGATGTGGGCCGGGAAAGAAATCTACACATTTATGTTTTTAAAAATATACACTCTCACGTCTTTTGGAATCTCAACTTCTTTGTGGCTCACAATTCCACATTACATGAAAAAAAATACCCTTGGGATTTGCCAACCACAGAGAAAGGTTACCAGCCTTATCAGAGGGGAAGAGCAAGAAGCAACTAAGCTTACCCAATTTATGGCTACTGGCACTCTCCTCCACTCAGTAATAATACTTAAGCCCCCCCCCCCATATCCCTTTAAATTACGCCATACAATTTCCTTTAGATCTACCAACTACCACCATATATTTCGGACCATAAAACGCACCCAGTTTTAACGGGCAGGAAAACCAGAAATTTTTTTTTACGTTTTCACATCAATTGGCTTAATGCAATGAATTCAATGAATGCAGTATTCAATTCAGCCAACAGGGGTCATTAGTAGCAGAACACGTCATTATCCACACTGATCGGCAGGAAGGGGGGCCGGGCTGTCTCCTGCTCTCCCTCTGCCAATGTTGCAGTTACTGTGTCCGTGGGAGCTGTAGAGCGATTGCAGTTTCCACGGACAGGAGAGAGAGCTATAGATGCCAGTTCATCTATATCTCTCTCTTATCATTGCCTATGGTAGCAGGGCTCTTAGCTCTGCTGGCATAGGCAAATACACAGTTCAGATGGGAGAGCCGGACACCAGCCGACATCTCGCATCTGACGACTCCCCGGCCGGGAGAGCTGGAGGGAAGCCAAGTTTCAACCACCAGCGGGGGTCGCGCATTCGGACCATAAGAAGCAGGCACTTTTTGCCCCCAATATTGGGGGTGAAAAAGTGCGTCCTATGATCCGAAAAAATACGGTATGTAGTGTCGGGCCCTCCATGATAGAATCCATAGTAATAGGAAGGTATATTTTACTGCTATGTAGTGCCAGGTCCTCCCTGATAGAATACACAGTGATTGGACAGTATATATCACTGCTATGTAGTGCTGGGTCCTCCCTGATAGAATACAT
>CM070038.1:96657314-96672119 GCA_036250615.1 Ptychadena robeensis
CCTTCCAATCACTATGTATTCTATCAGGGAGGACCCGGCACTACATAGTTGATGGTAGATGTAAAGAAAATTTTATGAAGTGATCTAAAGGTTTATGGGGGGCTTAACATCGATCGATCGTACCACCACACAATGTAATCGAGTTAAACATGATCGATTTACAATCATACTATGGAGCGCATGTGAAAATACAATCGGAATTTGGATTCCAAATATGATTCTTATCCTGATTCCAAATACGGTCGTAAGTCTAATTCCAAATATGATAGTAATTATGATTCTAAATACCATTATAAACAATTCGATCGAAATACCTAAAAAACCCGTCAGATACTAGTACAATCGACAAAAATTTACCCCAAAATTTTCCGAATTTTACAATTTGGTCAATTGTACAAGGTGGACAGGAATTTTAAAAATCAATCGTTTGAAGTCGATCCAACGGATATATCAAACCACGTGTGGCCACCTTTGAAGTTCTTGATGAAACACAACATGGCTTGACATTATATAATATACATTTACATTTACAAACTACAGGAACCTGTAAAGCAGGGGTGTCCAAACTTTTTGTAAAGATGGGAAATATGGTATGGTGATAATGTGTCTGCCATTCATTCTGACATTAATGGTAACTGAAATGTAATTATAACATGGGGCAGACCTCTTCCTTCACAAATACATTAGTTATTAGTTATCACTGGGGCTGTGGACCGGTGAAAACTTGAACACGGGCAATGTTTGGCCCCCGGGCCTGACTTTGGGAATGACTGCAGTAAAGAATGAGATCCTGACAGCAGAGGTCCTGTCCGAACCCCTTTAGTTCTCCTATACAACTTCACTTCCTGCTAAAGGAGATATTGATGGTCAACGGTGCAAACCACTGTAAATGAAGATTGAACACCTTTCTTAGCAGCAATGACATTTTCAGCTATAATTAATAGAATCCATCAGTAGAGTAAACGATGTAGGGAATTAAAATGTAGACGGGGTCAAGAGAGAACCTGCTATCCCCCGTTGTGAAGATAAATTGGTAGATGCTTCACTGAGCTTCCTCTGGATCTACATAACTATTCGGATAGGCTTGACCT
This sequence comes from Ptychadena robeensis, assembly GCA_036250615.1. Classification (NCBI taxonomy): domain Eukaryota; kingdom Metazoa; phylum Chordata; class Amphibia; order Anura; family Ptychadenidae; genus Ptychadena; species Ptychadena robeensis. The sequence continues at coordinate 96,658,406 of CM070038.1, forward strand.
GATGCCGGGAACCTCGAACGGCTCCTATATCGAGACGTGTGTTCCCTGCTTATCAGTCTGTGTTATAGCGGGACTGGTACTCTACCAGCGGACGTAACCAGCATTGGCACCATTGTTCTCCAACCTATTTTAGGCAAGGAAGGAGAGTTAAAAATGTTGAATAATTTTGTATAGAATGCAGGGGTGTCAAACACACAGTGGGGCCAAAAATAAATACTTGGACAATGTTGTGGGCCAACCATGACTTTAAGGAAGTTTTTGCTTCTCATCAGTAGTGTTGAGCAGCATATAGTATATTCGAGTTGTGTGTAATTTCCCGAATATATAAAGCCACAGCCTTTCCTGTTCTTTCATTGCTCTTAGCCAGTCATAGCGTTGTGTGTATTGTGCGTATCCATTTGCAATGCACACAAATATGCACAATGTATGCCGGTAAACAAACTTCAAGCATTCAAGCCATTGCGAATATCCGGCACAACATTCGCAAAACATTGCGAAATGTCGAATAGCTAATATTCAACGAATTTAAAATTTCGAATATTTGTGCTCAACACAACTCATCAGATATAACGATGAACCATATGGACAAAAACGTAAGTTTTACTTTTACATCAAATCTGGAAGAAGCAAAGTAATACTATAACACATGACATCAAATGTCACATGTGTGACATTCATTTCAGATTTGGCCCCCTAAAGGAACATCATTTACCACCACCATAGGGAGGCTTTTTATATAGGGGGCCAGTTAACGGTCTGCTTTGATGCTGGGGGAAGGGGAGCAAACATGAACAAAATAACAACAGCCCCCCCCCCACCCAAAATCAATTTCATACACATGACCCCTCTGTAATATACCTCATATTGTGTAATGAGAGAAATATTACAAAGCTTCTGTTGTAAACTTTAAAAATGAATGAATCCAGATTGGCTAGCTATGGAGGTGAATGTGTCTGTGTGTATCTGCTAATTAATTAATTTATGCTTTATGGCTTTTTTAAAATATAGAAACACATTATTTAACTGTTTTTTGTACTATAAGACACACTTTTTCACAGGGAGAACAGATTGCAGATTCCCCCCGCCAGCCCCCCCCTCCCTATCCTGTGTATGAAGAAGAGGAGCCGTTAGGCATGCTCTCTACTGACTGCATTTTTGTGGCTGAAATTGGGTACTGCGGGGGATTTTCTCCCTAATTTGTTTACACACATGAACATTTATTTTCTGATTTCCTGCTCTAAAAACTGGGTGCGTCTTATGGTCAGGTTCGTCTTATAGTCCAAAAAATATGTTATAAAGATTGCTACGGGTTCATTCTAATGCTCATTAGTATAATGCTAATTAGTATTTCCACCAGCACACTGCTCTGTGCTTTGCCCTAGTGCAGCATTCCCTTAACCTGACCACAAGTACAAATTCCCCAACACAGGGCTGCTGTAAGGCGTGGACAGGGGGCACTCCAGTCTGGGCCCAATCATAGCATCCCCTGCACCCCAAATCCAGCTCTTGCTGATTAAACTTGCTGACAACTCGCTCGGCTGGTAATAATCACGTATAGACTGCAGGGCCATCTAGTGGACAATTTAGTAATATTTCTAGAAATGGACTTGCAAGTCAATTATAAAGCTCCTGAACATAATATCAGAGGAGATATAGAGAAGGGTTTGAAGAACATTCCAAAAAAGTTTAAGTTTAAATTTTTTGTCAAATTTTTCAGTTAACCCAAAATAAACCTGCTGGGTGTGAGGTTACACTGCAGCAGGCCACATGACATTGTGTTTGCGTTACCACAGGGTACACAGGTTTCCATGGGAAACCACACTTGTGTATTTCTCTGCCCCTGATGTCTCATGTGGTTTTGGTAAGACACTGATGATTCTACCTTTCTACAATTAGGGTTACCCTAAAAACAGGCACTGCTGGTGGGGCTTCATGGCAGCATTGGTAAACACTGACCTAGACCAATAGACCTATAGATACTGTGACATGCCATCCTTCCTGATGGGAAACCTCAAACACACCATCTTATTTTTGTTTCTTATAGAAGAGTAAAACCTCCTCAAGCAGGAAGTCAGTGCAGAAGCTTCATAGGCTCCAGTGAAGAACTATCTTACATCTGGGGACCTACAACTTACAGTTATTCCATCTTTTAATCATTCATGTATAATAAAAAAAAATACATGCAGCTCTGTGTATTTAATTGGTCTTGGGAATAGTTCATAAACTTCTTTCCAGGGTTAGATCAGACATTTTGTTAAGTGAATAAAGGAACGCAGCCTAAAGGTAATCTCGGAAAGGGAGACGGTAGTAAAACCAATACCAATTGGCAAAAGGCTGCCAATGCAGATCTCATTCTGAAAATGGTGGTTGCATGCTGATTATAATCCCCGGTTTCAATTTATGCATAAATGGCTGTCTAGGAAGACTCTGAGAATAAAACTCCATGATGAGGTGCTCCCAGGGGGTGTGATCATGACAAACTGGGAGTACAGGAAGTGTACTGGATGAGGATGGGTGTCATTCAGCACTAAAGAGAATGTTTATTGGTGTGCAGAGCTTTCACAGGGAGAATGCCAGAGGGCGGTAATATCACTTACCCAGTGAGGCGAGTGCGATCCACACCAGGTGAAACCATTTCACTTCCAGAGGAGGGGTGACACCAAACTTTCAAACTGTGATGTATCTTTTTTGGATCCAAGGCCAAAGGACTTGCAAGTCAGCAAGAGAACTAAAATGTCTCAAGAACCCCAACTGCAATGTCAGCAGTAGAGATGGTCGGATTTTGTGAAAAAAAAAAATGTCAACGATTTCGAGTTAATTACAAAGCCCCTGAACATGGTGTCATCATCACACTTGCTGAAGATGAAGAGAAGGGTTGGGGGTATACTACAAAATGGCTCTAACACAAATAGTTTTTACACAAATTAAGTTTAAATTCAAGTAAAAATTTAGAAAATCTGAATTTCGACTTTGATTTTGAACTTAATTTTTGCAAAAACTACATGTACGTTTTTTTTTTAATGTCCCCACAACCCTTCTCTACATCTCCAGCAATTTTGGTGATGACACTATTTTTAGAGCCTTTGTAATCAGTTCACAAAGAAAAGGTTAGAGTCTGGGCAGATGGAAGACAGAAAGATCTGAAGAGCACCTGGCAGACACAGAGATGTCCTCTGAGAGCTCAGAGACTAGGGGACTTTAACGGCCATATAATGAAAGCAGAGTAATGCACATAAGTAAAATAGCTAAATTTTATCAAAATTAGAGTAAAGTCCATGTACAAAAAATAATATCATAAAGCGCTTGATGTATTCCGGTATAGTCAATGCACTGTCCTAGAGTCACCTTAAACACATCACAACCACCTGTCCAGGGTTTACAGCAGAGCCAAAACAGTTGTTTACAAAGAAACACCCCTTTTCTTTGTTTCTTTGTAAACAACTGTTTTGGCTCTGCTGTAAACCCTGGACGGGTGGTTGTGATGTGTTCAAGGTGACTCTAGGACGGTTTTGCTATTTTACTTATGTGCATTACTCTGCTTTCATTATATGGCCGTTAAAGTCCCCTAGCCTCTGAGCCCTAGGTGCCCAACCTGCGGCCCTTTGGAAATTCATCGGCGGCCCTCCTCAGTCCTCCACTTGCGGCCCCCAAATCCTAACTGCTAATGATAGGAACTCACCCTGTCCGCCAATCACCCTTCTGACAGGTCCTGTTCCAGGATCCTCGAGAGTGGAAAGAGGGATAGGCGGAATAATAAAACTATGTGATAGGCGTTATTGTAAAGCCAATCAATCAAACGAAGATGGCGCTCTCCTCTGAGCAAGTTCCTCACTCTTTTCTAGTGTTGGCGGTTGATCAGCAGGCAGGTAAGTGCCTCTGCTCCCCCTATCCACCAATGAACAGGGGTGATGAATAATATATATCGGCACATAAACGAGAATAGTGCACATAAGGATGAGATGACATAAAAGTGTTATACCACACTCAGTGTTTCCTAATGCTTGAAGTATCATTTTTAAAAATAGTTTTTTTTTTTTTTAAATTACCAAACAATGTCTTTATAGCACTGCCTTGCTCTCATTATAAAATGCTTTCTTACAAGTCAAGTATGACCAGAATGTTAGGGCGCCCCTTATGATGCTGAGGGCAGCACTTGGGCCCTCCATATCAAACCTCAGTGGCCATCCCACTGCTCTGAGCTTCAGAGGACATCTCGGGTCTGCCAGGTGCTCTTCAGACTTGCTGTCTTCCATTGCCCCAGACCCTACCTTTTTTAATTTGGGATGTTGACCACCCCCGGGTGAAGGGAATCTATTTTTTCTTGGTAAATCAGCTCCCAAAGTAGCTAGTCGAAAAATTAGACCTCTCTAGCCAGAAGGAGAGCTTTAGCACAACACGCCATGGAGGCCACTATAGGGTGATGACACCCAAACCTAGTTGTTTCCACTGAGGGAATATGTAAATAAACCCAGCCAAGTAATGAGTGTGTGCAATGGGCGTAAGTTTGGCAATATCTTAAAAGCAGGCAAAAGACAGCAATGAGGGTCAATTTTGCGTATGATGTCGGAAACGGTCGATCGCGTCCCCCCGCCGTAGCGTGTTTGTGCTGATCCATTACATCGGGGGAATAAAGGCAGCCAGCATGAGTGATCGCACCATGATCACATGGGGAAATCGAATGTGTGTCTGGTCAGCCAAGCATTCCCGCATTTTTAAGAATAGAAATGGCACTGATGACACATTTACATTGTTATTATCTTTTGTTTCAAAATCCTGTGAAGTACAAAGGGAGAATAATCAAAACCACAGGACAAAGCAGCTTAATCTGCAGGAAAAAAGAAGTGCGGGGTCTTAAAGGCAAAATGCTTGTGTGATTGCTCAACCACATTTAATCATGGAAAAAAGGGTCCACTTGTAGGATGAATGGAAAAAAGCCATAGAGCTTTATTTAATGAGGCACTAACCATGACGTAAAAGCTTGTAAAGTAGTACATTGTCATGTATAACAGTGCTTCAGGGGAGGTATTTGAAATGTTATCATGGAAATTCTTAAGGACCCTATACAACGTGTCGGATTCCCACCGGATTCCGGCCGTCATTTTCCGATCGATTCCTGGAGAGAGGGAATTTGTGCACGCGGAAATGTGATAGTGCACAGGAATCCCAATTGCAGCCCACCCTTGTCCCAAGCAATCACGGCCGATCGTTTTCAGGGGGCCCAGAATCGGATCCGACAGAGGAAAAACCAAACATGTTGGTCTTTCTGATCGATTCGCACAGATCAGGGGGAGACGTGACATTGTGGAGGTGACAAATTCGGACACGGAATTCGTCCCGGGAATCGTGGGGACAAGGTTGGTAGCAGCGAGGCTATTCTTAATTGGGACCGATTGATCACAACCTACGATCCGGCAGGAATAGCCGGGAGAATCGATCGGATGGGTGATCGACTGGCCATGGAATCGACAAGTGTATGGCTTAGCTTAACCCTGTCTTTGTTACACATTAAAGGAACACCCGGCACCAAAGAGAGAAGGTTCTAGTTCATAACCCAGGAGATTTGAAAAACCGGGAACCCAAAAAAAATTTGTTCTGTTACAATTTTATCTAGCTTACCAACAACTATGTAGTGCTGGGGTGTTCTCCTGATAGAATAAAGTGATATTGGATAGGATTATCACTGCTATGTAGTGCCGTCCTCCCTGATAGAGAATATGATGGAAGGTATTAGATTATGCTATGTAGTACCGTGGTCCTCCCTGATAGATACATAGTATTGGAAGGTATATACCATGCTATGTAGTGTGTCCTCCTGATAAAACATATGATTGGGGGATTACACTGCTATGTATGCGGTCTCCCTGATAGATACATAGTGATTGGAAGGTATATATCACTGCTATTAGGCCGGGTCCTCCCTGATATAAACATCGTGTTGGGAAAGGTAGATATCACTGCTATGTAGTGCCGGGGTCTTCACTGATTAGAATCCATAGTGATTGGAAGATATATCATGCTATTAGTGCCAGGTTCTCCCTGATAGAATTACATAGAAGATTGGAAGGTATTATACAATTGCTCTGTAGTGCCGGGTCCTCCCTGATAGCATACATAGTGGATTTGAAGGTATAATACACTGCTATGTAGTGCCAGTTCTCATGATAGAATTACATAGTGATTGGAAGGTATAGATCAACTGCTATGTAGCGGGCCGGTCCTCCCTGTATTAATACATAGTATTGGAAAGGTATTTATCACTGCTCTATTAGGTCGGGTCCTCCCGATAGATACATAGTGATTGGAAAGGTATATATCACTGCTAGGTAGTGAGGGTCCTCCCTGTGATTAGAATACATTAGTGATTGGAAGGTAGAATCACGGCTGTAGTGTAGGTCCTCCCTGATTAGAATTAATAGTGATTGGGAGGTATATATACTCACTGTATGTAGTGTCGGGTCCTCCGATAGAATACATAGTGATTTGGAGGGTATATATCCCATGCTATTGTAGTGTCGGGTCCTTCCCTGATAAGAATACCTAGGGTTGGAAGGTTTTTTAGTTCATATTACATGGTTTTGGTAGAACAAAAGTTGGTTGTACAGAAATTGTATGATAAGATTGTAAGGTGGATGGTGACTTTAAGCCTATTTGTTGTGTGTACCCATGGTTTGATTGTAGACATTGAAAGTCATATTGTGTCCTCACCCCAACCAGTTTTTTATTCTTGGACATGCTTAGAATCCTAAACATTGTTCTTTGCCCTAATGGTCTAAATGACCATCTGAGTGTAAAATGTATTTCTCTGCCTTAGTTCAGTGCAATGATGAGATGTACACCACAAGTTCAGGTGACATCACAAGCCCAGACTTTCCGGGTGTCTATCCCAAACTCACCAACTGCAAGTACACCATCCAGGCAGAAGAAGGTTTCAGCATCCTCTTGAGGTTCCTGCACTTTGATGTTGAATCACACCCAGATGTCTTGTGCCCATATGACCAACTACAGGTGAGATATTGTTGTTGATGGAACATTTTCACAATCTGTAATGCCCTGTTACTTAAGGGTACTGAAGCATACCAAGACATTTGGAAAGATGTGGACTTCTTATAATTCGAGAAAGACATTTTCTACCCCTAGTGGATAAATCCAGCAACATAAGATAATGGTTTGGTTAAGCCCCCCATACACGTCTAGATTTTCTGTTCAATCAACATAAAAAGATAATTTTTTGGGGGGTCAGGGAAATTGGTGATTGATTGTATGTTTGCCAGCTGTAGTAACAGATATTTGATCAACTTTTTTTGGAATGGACTGAAAGTGTAATGAATATCAATACAACCAATTTAAATTTACCAGCACGTCCAATCCTTTTTCAATCCATTTTTTCCCCAATTTTAATTGTTTTAGGTTGATCTAACCATGTGGGCTGCCATAGATTTTCAATCAATCAACCAAAAAAAGAAGTTGATTGGATGAAAAATCTAGACATGTATGGGGGCCTTTAAGCCTGGCATACACATGCCGATTAACGGCCGATTTTTCCGCTGACCGACAGGCGTGTGCGCTCGCGCCGTCGGTCGGTGGCGTCATGACGTCATCACGTTGCATTTCAGAGCTCATCGGAGCTCGTCTGTCTGCACCCGTCTGTGGGTGTATGGCAGGCATTAGTCTGGTATAGAGAAACTCAAGTGCCCTTTGCATGAATGAACTTAACCTCCCTGGTATTATGGCCGAACTCAGCTTGGTCACAGTTTGTACTTAGAACAAGCCTATAACACAGGGAGGTTAAGGGCTTGTGTCCACTGTGTTTTTTCCCCCAATGCTCCGGTAATATATCCTAAACCACCAGTAAACTGTGGATTGGGCAACATGGACGTGTCATGGCAGTGTCTCTATGGTGCCCAAGGGACATGTACCCTTAGGCCATGTCTCTACTTACACATCTAAAAATGCATTCAAACAGCTACATTTATAACCTCTGCCCAGATGGAGGGGATTTACAGTTACCAGGCAGAGAACTAAAGCAACTAAAGGTAAAGAGAGCCATGACCTCACCTCCTGGCAGCTGCTACAGAAAAAGGTAGCATTCTTAAAGTTATACAAACAAATAATTTCAACTTGTCATGGCCTACTATGCAAATACATATATACAGCACTACACAAATACACAAGTACAAGTACACAACTTTAGATGCCAAAATTCGGCCTGGATGTGTCCATAAAGAAATGGATGAATAACCCAGCTGAGAATCCGGTATATTAACCAATATTTGCCCGTTGCTCGTTTCTACTATCTTTTATATCTACAATCTTAGTACAAGCTTTTTATTTCACAGACAGAAAATCCAATACACTTTTAAAGCCTATTTCTTGTACAATATCTACAAGTCATTTATCAGCCATTACATTGCAATTCTGTTTCTTCGGGTTTCTCTTGATTTTATCTGGAAACAAAATGCGCAGGCGGGGAAAATTTTTTTTACAGCTCCTGTGTTCGGCCTTAAATGAAAAGAAAATGCCAGAAAGCTCTTTAAGATTTATCTTGGCCAACGTGTACCTAAACAGTGCTCCATTTAAGCGCTGAACCAGATCTGTAGATACGGATGAAATGGCTTCACTTCGTAAGCACACAAAAATCCATTTGATAACTATGACACTTCAGTGATTTGATACGGTGTTTCCCGGGGGACCGGTGTAATTTTCTAGTTTGTGCACTGTTTAATCTTCATTTACGACCTGACAGAAACTGTCCGGTAAAGGCCAAGAAATGTTGCACTCCTCCATTTGAAATGAATGTGACTTGAAGCCACAGCACGCAATACCTAAGCTAAAGACCACAAATCCAGACTGGGTGCTACAGTATATAATTCACCTCCGGTTGCCCTATTTAGAAGAATTTCCGAAAGCAAGGAATCTGATTTACCAAGAGCAACCAGATTGTTTCTTATCATATCATGTGGCACAAACACCTGGTCAGGGTTGTCTGTATCAGTTGAGTACATCATGCCGCCAACAGCATCATTCTCAATAACTGTTAACCACACATAAAGCCCCCCATACACGTTCAGATTTTTCGTACGAATTTTGCCCGACCGACCAATGTGGTCGGGAGATTAATCGATCAGGAGATTAATCGGATACGGAATTATGTGCCCGGGACCGCTTCGGACCTGTCCGTAAATTTTTGGTCAATCTGCTGTTAATAAATAGTGTCAGGCTGATGGATCGTGATTATTCGAATTCCGATTTTTCGTGCCAGCCGACCGACCGACATTAAAATTTTAGGTGAAAATTGGGTGACAGGATCGGACGAAAAATCGGTCGGGAGAATAATCGCAACGTGTATGGGGGGCTTAAGGTTGGTAGAGGAATATACTATATTATTAATAAATCATGCCAACCCAGTGTATGTATAAATCATCAATTCTCTACCTTGAGGACTTTGCCTCCGAAGCGTAAACTAAAGGGTTTTTAAAGGCACTAGAGGTCAAGGTTTGAAGTGGAATATAACAATCTAAAATGCAATTTTCAGTAAAAAGTCTTTAATGGGATTTGACTAGTTTACAGCCTATAACATACATCGGTACATGTGTGGTACATCATACCAAGGTCCACAGTGATTTACAAGCATAAGAACCAATACATATTAAAATTTGCAACCGTACAGTAGGTCTTAAGTGCGTTGTGCCATCAGATGTAGCATGATTTGCGTTCTAATCATACTCTTACATGTTTCGCCCGCCTAGGGCTTCATCAGGGAGAGATGGCTCTATGGGTTTATATATGTTACGGCTCACCCCAGGAGCGTGGTAACAACTGGTGGGGTACCCGACAGCGAGGGGTCTAAGTGACTGGCGGTCTTCCCCCAGAGCCCCCCTAATGGGAGATAGGCAGGAACCCCTTGAGGGGGCCCTGTGGTCTTTTCCCGCAACCAGTCACCAGGTCTCGCAGAACCGGGTACACCCACTATGGGGTTAAGCCTCTCCGAGGCAGAGGTCCCTATTTAGGAGGAGATCCACAGAAACGAAGTACCAAAGGGTCAGGCGTAGAGAATGGTCAGGAACAGGCAGGGTCGGTAGGCAGGCGGATAGCAGAATAACCAGTAACAAAGCGGGGGTCTTGGCAGGCGGCAAGCAAGAGAGAAGTCGGGGACGTAGCGGAGGTCGAAGTAGCCAGATAGTCTTCACAAGCGGGTGTTCTCCTGATAGAATAAAGTGATATTGGATAGGATTATCACTGCTATGTAGTGCCAGGTCCTCCCTGATAGAATGAATATGATGGAAGGTATTAGATTCACTGCTATGTAGTACCGTGGTCCTCCCTGATAGATACATAGTAATTGGAAGGTATATATCCATGCTATTGTAGTGCTGGGGTTCCTCCTGATTAGAAACATAGTGAATTTGAAGGGGATTACACTGCTATGTAGTTGCCAGGTTTTCTCCCTGATAGGATACATAGTGATTGGAAGGTATATTATCACTGCTATGTAGGCCGGGTCCTCACCTGATATAAACATCGTGTTGGGAAAGGTAGATATCACTGCTATGTAGTGCCGGGGTCTTCACTGATTAGAATCCATAGTGATTGGAAGATATATCATGCTATTAGTGCCAGGTTCTCCCTGATAGAATTACATAGAAGATTGGAAGGTATTATACAATTGCTCTGTAGTGCCGGGTCCTCCCTGATAGCATACATAGTGGATTTGAAGGTATAATACACTGCTATGTAGTGCCAGTTCTCATGATAGAATTACATAGTGATTGGAAGGTATAGATCAACTGCTATGTAGCGGGCCGGTCCTCCCTGTATTAATACATAGTATTGGAAAGGTATTTATCACTGCTCTATTAGGTCGGGTCCTCCCGATAGATACATAGTGATTGGAAAGGTATATATCACTGCTAGGTAGTGAGGGTCCTCCCTGTGATTAGAATACATTAGTGATTGGAAGGTAGAATCACGGCTGTAGTGTAGGTCCTCCCTGATTAGAATTAATAGTGATTGGGAGGTATATATACTCACTGTATGTAGTGTCGGGTCCTCCGATAGAATACATAGTGATTTGGAGGGTATATATCCCATGCTATTGTAGTGTCGGGTCCTTCCCTGATAAGAATACCTAGGGTTGGAAGGTTTTTTAGAAAGGTTTCATATTTACTTTGTTTTTTTTGGTTTAGAACAAAAGTTGGTGTACAGAAATGTATGATAAGTTGGAAGGTGGATGGTGACTTTAAGGCCTATTTGTTGTGTGCCCATGTTTGATTTGTAGACATTGAAGTCATATGGTCCCTCACCCCAACCAGTTTTTTATCTTGGACATGCTGAATCCTAAACATTGTTCTTGCCCAATGTTCTAAAAGACATTGAGTGTAAAATGTATTTCTCTGCCTTAAGTCAGTTGCATGCAATGATGAGATGTACCACCACAGTTCAGGTGACATCACCAAGCCAGGACTTTCCGGGTTTGTCTATCCCAAACTCACCAACTGCATAGTACACCAATCCAGGCAAGAAGAAACGAATCAGAAGGTTTCAGAAATCCTCTGGAAGGTGTTCCTTGGCACTTGGATGTTGAATGCACACCGATGTCTGGTGCCCATTTATGACCAACTACAGATGAGATATTGTTGTGATGGAACATTTTCACAATCCTGTAATGCCCTGTTACTTAAAGGGTACTGAAGTACCAAGACATTGGAAAGAGTGGAACTCTTATAATTCGGAGAAAGACATTCTGACCCTACCGAGGGGATAAATCAGCAACGTAATGATAATGGTTTGGTTTTAGCCCCATCACGTCTAGATTTCTTTCATCAATCACCATTAAAAAGATTAATTTTTTAGGGGGGTCAGGGAATAAAATTGGGTGATGATTGTATTTTGCAAGCTGTAGTTGTTAGTACAGACTGTATTGATCAACTTTTGTTTGGAATATGGACTGAAAGTGTAATGAAATCAATAAACCAATTAAATTTACCTACACGTCCAATCATTTTTCATCCTTTTTTCCCCAATTTTATGTTAGGTGGATCTAACCATTGTGGGCTTGCATTAAGATTTTCATCAATCAAACCAAAAACAAGAGAAGTGATTGGATTGTAATGAAAATTAGGACATGTATGGGGGCTTTTAGCTGGCATACACCTGCCGATTAACGGCCGTTTTTCCTGCTGACCACAGGCGTGGGCGGGGCTCGCGCCGTCGGTCGGTGGGTTCATGACGTCTATCACGTTTGCATAAGAGCTCATCGGAGCTCGTCTGTCTGCACCGTCTGTGGGTGTATGGCAGGCCCATTAGTTGTATGAGAAAAACTCAAGTGCCCTTGCATGAGGACATCTCTGTGTCTGCCAGGTGCTCTTCAGATCTTTCTGTCTTCCATCTGCCCAGACCCTAACCTTTTCTATATATTTTGGGATGTTGACCACCCCCGGGTGAAAGGGAATCTATTTTTCTTGTAAATCAGCTCACAAAGTCAGCTAGTCGAAAAATTAGACCATCTCTAGTCAGCAGGAGAGCTTTAGCACATCACGCCATGTAGGCCACTATAGGGTGACACCAAACCTAGTGATTCCACTGAGGGAATGTAAATAACCCAGCCAAGGATGAGTGTGTGCAATGGGCATTACAGTTTGCAAATATCTTAAAAAGCAGCTAAAGCCAGCCATGCATGGGTCAATTTTGCGTATGATTTCGGAACGGTCGATCGCCGTACGTGTTTGTGCTGATCCATACATCGGGAATAAAGCGCAGCCAGCCATGAGTGATCGCACAATGATCACAGGGGAATCGACATGTGTATGGTCAGCCAAGCATCCAGCATTTTAAGAATAAGACATTGGCACTGATTGACACATTTACCTCTGTTATTATCTTTTGTTTCATTAAATCCTGGTGAAGTACAAGGGAGAATAATCAAACCACAGGACAAGCAGCTTAATCTGCAGGAAGTGCGTGCGTCTTAAAGCAAAATGCTGTGATGCTTCAACATTTAATCATGGAAAACATGGTCCACTTGTAGGATGAATGGAGCCATAGAGCTTTATTAATGAGGACACAACAATGACGTAAAAGCTTTGTAAAGTAGTACATTGTCATTGTATTAACAGTCTTCAGGGAGTCTTTGGGAAATGTTAATCATGCCTTAAGGCCCCCATACACGTGTCGGATTCCCACCGGATTCCGGCACGATCGATTCCGGGCGCGTGCACGCGAAATGATCGTGCCGGAATCGCATGCAGCCCACCTTGTCCAATCAATCAGGTCCGATCGTTCAGGGGCCCAGAATCGGATCCGACAGAGAACCAACATGTTGGTCTTTCTGATCCGATTCTGCACAGATCAGGGGGAGTTGCCATTTGTGAGGTGGACAATCGGACACGGAATCGTCCCGGAATCCGTTGGACAAGGTGGTATGCAGCGATGGATACTCTTAATTGGCCGATTGATCACACCTACGATTCCCGGCAGAATCGCCGGAATCGATCGGATGGGTGATCGACTGGCCATGGAATCCGACACGTGTATGGCTAGCTTAACCCTGTCTTTGTTACACATTAAAGAACAACCCTGGACCAAAGAGAGAAGTTTCTAGTCAATAACCACAGAGAAGTTTGACGGAACCCAAAAATTTGTTCTGTACAATTTTATCTAGCTCTACCAACAACTATGTAGTGCTGGGTTCTCCCTGATAGAATACATAGTGATTGGA
>CM070038.1:96683372-96707886 GCA_036250615.1 Ptychadena robeensis
ATTTTACATGACTAAGGGGGGGGGGGGCAAACTAAGGCCTGTGGGCAGGATCAGGACAGTTTAGCTTTTTTTTCCGGCCCTTTGTCACATTGTTAAAAAGATGCTCCCCTCCGCTTGTTCTCTGCAATGAGATCACATAATGCCTAGGTGTCCAAACATTGACTTGGGGATGATGCAGGGACACACAGGTGATCATGACACTGTGGGCACATCATTATGATGACAACAGTCTCTAGGAATTATCTCTGCTCATTGCAATGAATGAGGATTTCTTGGCAAGAAAATTTAAAAAGATAACCCCGTCCCTGTCACACGTCACTAGAGATGGTCGAATTTTTCGACTTGCTAACTTTGTGAGCTGATTGCAAAGCCCCTGAACATGGTATCATCACCAAAATTGCTGGAGATGTAGAGAAGGGTTGTGGAAACATTTGGGAAAAAAAGCTTTGCTCTAGCACATGTCGTTTTTGCATAAATTAAGTTAAAAAACAAATTCGAAATTCCGATTTTCGAAATTTTGACTTGACTTTGAACTTAATTTATGCAAAAACTGTTTGGGTTAGAGACATCCTTTCTTTTTTGGAGTATACCCCCAACCCTTCTCCACATCTCCAGCAAGTCTGATAACATGTTCAGAGGCTTTGCAATTAACTCGAAATCATCGAATTTTTTAAAAAAATTCGACCATCTCTACACGCCACCAATTACACATCACTGCCATCACTAGTAATGCCGGCGATGCATGGAATCGGCACACCTATGGCGGGTCGGCCATTACAGGCTCTTGGTTCGACCCCTTTATCAAATCTGGGAAGCCAATGTGGCCCACGAGTCAAAAAGTTTGCCCACCCCTGCCCACCTTCAGGTTTCATACATGTACACTTTAGGGGGGGGGGTAACAAACAAGGCTACAATATTATCCCATTCTTAAAATAAAATTTATCTAAAATATACAAAATAAAAAAAAACATAAAAACAAAGGAAATGAGCAGAAAAGTATTAGCTAAGCGGAGAAGGAGATTGTCAGTGAGATCGCCACTGCAGTCAAGTAATCATTTAGAAGGAACCTATAAAACGCCACTATAGCGCAAAAAGACTGATCACATGACTTTTCCTTTACAGAATGGAAGAAACGTACCCTCATTCACTGCTATCTGCCGGAGTGATGGACAATGGGATAAACCAATGGCACGATGTGAAAGTGAGTTTAACTTAACCTGTCTTGATTAATTTATTACAGCATTCATGAACACTATACCTTAGTCACTAAGGGTCCCCATACACCTTTCGATTTCTCTGTCAGATTTGTAATATGTAATACATGTAATATGAGGGACTTTCTAAACCATCAAGTCTACCTGTGTTCAATCGCAGAGGACCCGGCACTACATAGTTGTTGGTAGATCTAAAGGATATCTGACAGAGAGGTCTAAAGGTGTATGGCCAGCTTTATAGTTGCACTTCAACAATCAAAATTTTCATGATCAGTTGACCGAAATCCATACGTGTATTTTTTGCATGATGATGATGATTTAAAATCAACGCGTATGTAGCGATCTTCTGACATCACAGGTCCTCAGTCATGTAAGGGGTATGTCCATAACATCCCAGGCTCAGAGGACATAGGTTAAACAACAGAGGTAAAACTACTCACCTTCTATACTTAAGTAGAAGATACTTGTGTGAAAAAAGACACAAGTATGGTAAAAGTGGTAAAAGTTCAAGTACAGATTGAAATCCTTTTCTCAAGGAAAAGTAAAAAAAGTACAGGTTTTGAAATGAGCTTTTGAAATAAATTGTCACCTTCAGTAATACAAAATTCCTTTTAAAATGCCATTTTCATAGGTGACATAAAAAAAGTTCTAAAACAAAATACATGACTTTACCTCTTTTGCTCACAATCTGCACCTGAGTGAGTATAGAGAAGATGAAATTACGGATATGACCTAGTTTTTCTTCAAACAGGATAATATAAAAGATATGAGAATGGATTTGCTAGCAGAAGCGCTGATGCTTCAGTTAGCAGGCACACCAAAGAAATTGGATGGGCCCGGCACCCTGGAGCCTGCCCATAGTACCATCGCCGGTTGTGCTCTTTGCTGAGGCTGGGAGCCATCTGATTGGTGTATTACTGACACTATAACACGCTTTCTGTCTTTATAACAACTTTTACATCATATTGTTTTCATAATGGAATTTTTGAGAATGTAAGTAGTAGAAAGTACGGATATTTAAAATTTGTGGGGAGTAAAAGGTTAGAAAAATAAATATTCAAGTAAAGAACAAATACCTGAAAAATCTACTTAAGTAAAGTAATGAATTTTAAAATACTTTGTTACTTCCCACCTCCGTAACCTCCTGAGCGTTATGCCCATGGCATGCTTTTTTAAAAAGTGCACCACAGGTAATCGCAGCAGATTGCAATGTAATCTGACACCTTTCTAGACCCTCTCCATACATATGTGCTAAAAACACGCTGGTGCCACCTCCATAACAGGAAGCTCAACCCCCCCTCCCTTTGCCCCTTCCGCGTCATCTATGATGCCAAAGAGGCGGACCTAGAAGAGATCGATGGGTCCATTGATACTCTACATCACCACGGATTCACCGGGGATAGATCAATCCTGCAGTAGCAGGACCTTTATCCTGATGCATTTACCTATTTTATTTACGTTTGTATTTACATGCTCTTTTACTCTGTACTCACGAATGTCCTCAACACCTGGTTAATTATTTATTTTTAAACATCTACCAACATTGAAATGTCCTATGTTTTTTATTAATCATGTTCATTAAATTATTATTAATTTGAACTTTATTTACCTTGTTTATCTTATACCGATGGCCGTTAAAGTCCCCTTGCCCCCTGCGTTTGTTCACAGGGTGAATTTAGATTAGTGGTGGGGCTCTATTTTGATCCCCCCTCTATCTCCAGATATATATATACTCAGTGTAAAGCCCCCCATAGACAGGCAGACTCCTCCATACAACTTTCATGAGACTTACCAACAACTATGTAGTATAGTGACCTCCCTGATAGAATACATAGTGATTGGAAGGTGTAGAAAGGTCCTCCTATTACATGGTTTTGGTAGAAGAAAAGTTGGTTGTACAGAAGTTGCATGGAGGAGTCTGCCTGTCTATGGGGGGCTTAAAAGTTTGTGTGATAAGCAAACTTACCCAGAGTTAAGACGTGGTAACCATCCAGGAGATGAAATATTAAGGCCCATTTTGCTCCTGGAGTTCTGGCATGAAATCACAGGACAATTTTTGATAAGTTATGTATTCCTACAAAAGTCAATAATTTTCCTTTTCACTCAGAGTACTTACCTGAAATCTTATACCGCCTTGTCTACAAGCCAACAGAACATTAAGCTTGTAAAAGCAAGGTCATCTCTGTAAAGTTATTAGAAGGCATAATGGTGACTGAACTTCAAACTCTGAAAATCATTGTCCCCTCCTTAGAATGAATGTGCATTACGTTACAAATGTTTAAATTGATCATTTTGGCTAACAATGTTTTTTTGTGTTCCCAATAGTTGTTGACTGTGGAGATCCAGAGAATTTAGAGAGTGGGACCTTCTCCTTCATCACCACCAAAGATGTGACTACATACAACGCCATCATTGAGTACAACTGTATACCTATCTATCTGATGAAAGATACCCTAGGTGAGACCTAAATGGGTAACTAGAGCTCTAATTATGCAAATAGTTGTGGCTTTCATTTAAAATGAAATGATTTCCAGAGGTACATTACTCAATCATGGTCATACATGTGTGCTATAGGGTTCAAACAAGCATAATCTCTGTTTGATCTTTCCCTTTGCTTTCTCCAGCCCCCCCCCCCCCCCCTCCCAACAGAGTAATTCTATGGGGTATCAAAGTATTAAATCCTTATGTTCAAAAAACAAAAAGCATATAAAAACATTGCAAGGTATGTCTTTATGTACAGTCCACATTTCTTTCAGTAAGAACCTCCTAGGATGGAAAGGGGGCTCCACACACAGGTGCACCCCATTCCCTCCTTACATCTGGAGGTTTCCTCACCAAAGCGGGGGTAATAACACCCTATAGTGCTTCAGGTATGCTCCAACATGTTTTGCAGCAGGAGCATGCCTTAAGCACTATAGGGTGATATTAAAACCTCCAGATGTAAGGAGGGAACGTGGTGCACCAGATATCCTTTAGATCTACCAACAACTATGTACTACTAAAGCTAGCCGCACATTGTTCAATTTAGCATTCAATCGAGGTTCGATTCGATTTTGAAGTTCGATCCAACAAAACCGAAACTCGATTTTAATTTAACCGATGTACACCACATGGGGAGTACGATTATTGTTCAATTTCGACTGAAAAGTTAATCGAAGTAATCCAAAATTATAGATTGAATTCCTCTTACAATTTAGTTTCAATTGGAAGTTAAAGGGAAGTAGCCAAAAAATCAAGCCAAAAGAATCGAGCCCAAAAAATCGACCAAATCGAGCAAAATTTTCCAACCTGTCCGATAACTTTTCAATCGTCGATTTTACAAAAATCGATCAATGATCGTCGATTGTACTATGTGGGCAGCACGTCGATTTTTTTACAGTCCATCATATTTTTGATCGAAAAACATTGATTGAATGCTAAAATCGAACCATGTGTGGCTAGCTAGTTCCTCCTTTTACATGGTTTTGGTAAAAGAAAAGGAGATCTAAAGGAAATCAGACAGAGACTTCTAAAGGTGTATGGGGGACCCTAAATGAAAAAAAAAGATTGAATAAGATACAGCATACTCTGGTTTTACCAAAATTTTCATGGGCTGAGAGAGAGCAGAAGGATCATACCCACTTCTGGAGCTGTGGGGTCAATGGCGAACATTAACCGTGTGTCGATGTTTTTTCCTGTATGAAATGTGAATAAATATTTTTTTATATTCCCATTGTAGTGCAGTATCAATGTGGAGCTGATGGAGTATGGCAGGAAAAAACAACTAGGAGGAAGACACTGCCAATATGTGAACCTGGTACGTTCAGTTTAGAGAATTACTTAAGGGTGTTTAAATATTTCTTGTGAAAAAGTAAGTGGCAACCACGTTTTCAACAAATCTGAATAGACACACATTTTATATATAAAAAGGAGCCTCCATATTAAAAGCAAATGACACACACAATGCATATGGGGGTTTCCCCTTCTTAATTTAAATGACTGAAAATGGAGAGTTGGCATCTAGAAATTTCTACATCTATTTTAAATCCATATATTTTGATTTAGGTGTTGCAGATTGTGTGTCAATGATCAGAACTTCCTGAGTGATTATGGAAGCAGAACTTGTTTTATTTAAATCTCCAGTAACAAGTATCTGGTGTCCTCCTAATGTCAGGCATACACGCGGCGACCATCGCCGACATCTGCCCCGATTTCTTCCGGGATTGTAAACGTGATGACGTCATCACGTTTACAATCCCATTGCATTCTGGGGCCCCTTCAGTCGGCTGGGCACCCTTTGTGTGCCGGCCATAAGCTACAATGAAGCAGCCGCTTCATTGTAGCTTATGGCATCGGTTCCCATCGGCTCAGATTTTCCGACATGTCGGATCTCTGGCCGGCCGAGAAGTGGGGCGGCAGGGATCTGTCGCCCCATGTGGGGACATGCCGATAAACGGCCGGATTTTAACCTGACCGACGGCGAGAGCGCGCACGCCCGTCGGTCAGATTAAAATCCGCCCGTTTATCGGCATGTGTATGGCCAGCACAAATGTGTTATCATATCAAGATCATAAGATTATTGATATTGGATTGGTCTTGTAGGGTCTTTTACCTCCCTGGCATTACGCCCGAAGCCAGCATGGGCGCAGTTTGATCCAAGTGCCGGCTCTCCGTGAACCTGCAGCGCTTCTTCAAAGCTGCAGGCTCACAGAGCTTTTCTAGCCCTGTGTCTTTGCCGCCATCACCGACGCCAAAGGGGGCGGCGCCATAGACCTCCATGTTAATGGAGTGGGCGTAGCTTCTCTCCACACACACCACCAGCTATTTGACACCGGGGTATGTAGAGAGCCGGGAGGACAGCAGGGAATCACGGCGGAGTACAGAGTACTCTGCTGCGATTGCCCGGGCAGCTGCTATTCATGGTGTGAAAAGCCTGTATCGCCCAGGGGGTTAAGCGAACCTACCACCAGAATTTGATCATTTCATGAATGGCACTAGAAGTGCCCATATTGAGGAATGCATAAAATAAAACCCCCAAAAAAAACTTACCTGTAAGGAGTGATTTAAGAATATCCCCCGCAGTCCCTAATCTCTGCCTTTCTCACCCCCTGAACACACCGCAGTGGTAGACGGATAAATCTCTAATCTCGGCTCTACATTAAACTGAATGGAACACATTTTCCTATAGAAAACCATTATAAACGCTCCCAGTGGCCACTCCTGATATTGCACCCTGAGTTACCCACTGGAAGCCTGTGGAATAAAGATATAATCTCTCACAGGATTCCAGGCATCTGAAGGTTACTATATTTTTTGTGGAGTGCTACACACATGTATTTTTTAGATTTACATACATCCACTTTATATATTATACATCCACTTTAATATATTATTTTAAATGTAATAACTCCACTGTAAGGAAAAAAATCTATATTTTTTAAATAACCTCTGGTTTGTTATAGACCAGCCACCCCCAAAAAATAAGCTCACGAATCAACAGGCAGTTTGAGCAAGGAAACTTACAAAAAGTTTCCAACTGAGGACAGTCACCCCCTGGAGAGTTGGAATTGTCACCGGAGTAGGAGGGAAGTTATGAAAAATGTTTTACATTTTTTTTACTAAAGTGGGCAATAACCGCTTTTGAGACCAAGGGTGTACCGTATTTTTCGGACCATGAGACGCACTTTTTCACCCCCAAAACTGGTGGCAAAAAGTGCCTGCGTCTTATGGTCCGAATGCGCGACCCCCGCGGCCACTCTGCCGCCGGTGGTCGCACCTTGGCATCCCGCCAGCTCTCCCGGCACGGAGTTTAGCCGGGGGAGCTGTCAGTTGAGAGATGCCGGCGATGCCGGCTCTCCCATCTGAACTGTGTAATTGCCTATGCCAGCCCTGGCATAGGCAATTGGGAGAGAAGTGTAGATGAACTTGCATCCACACCTATCTCTTCTGTCCGTGGGAATAGCAGTCACTCTGCTGCCCCACGGACACAGAATCAGAAACATCGGGAGAGGAGAGCAGCCCAGCCCAGCCATCCTCCCACCCCCCCTCCCTTCTGCCTGCATCTGATCAGTGTGAAGTTCTTCTGTGAGCTAGTGACCCCTGCTGGCTGAATTGAATATTACATCAAATAAATTTATTGCATTTACTCAATTGATGTGAAAACTTATTAAATCTTTTTTTTCTGGATTTCCTGCCCTAAAAACTGGGTGTGTCTTATGGTCCGGTGCGTCTTATAGTCCGAAAAATGCGGTACTTACTTCTTCAACAACACACCGTTATGTCTCATGATATTCTCGATGAATAGATGATTGAATAATTATTTTCTTTGTGAAAAGGTGCATCTCAATAAATTAGAGGATTTCCTAGTTAATTTATTTTAGTAATTCCATTAAAAAAAGAGTGAAGCTCATAAATTATGTAGATGCATTGCACACAGAGTGATATCAAATATTTATTTCTTTTCATTTGATGATTATGGCCTCAAGGTATTTAAAGAGCCAAAATTCAAGATATCAGAAAATTTAAATATTACATAAGACCAATTAAAGAATTTGAATACAGAAAAGTTGGCCTACTGAATGTCTCTCTCTTACACAAAACCTGGTCGGCCCTCCTCGGCCCACAAATTGCCCTTACTGCTGTATGACGTCGTGCAGGGATGAGATGTCCCAAGTGCCCTTGTGGCTGTAGAAAATCGTGCCTGCCCATCACTGCAGACAACAGCCCCCCCCCCCCCACACCCGAGCTCTCCGGCAGAGTAGAGAGAGGATCGTCTCTGTAGGAGTTCGGGGTGGGGGAAGCGGGGTTGGTGCTGGCTGCAGTGATGAGAGCTGTGTATCCGCAAGTGGCTTTAGTTTGCCAATAGTTAAGATGCTGGCGCCATGAATGAAAACGTGAGGAAGGTACGTATGGGTTTTTTTTTGTGTAGCAGTTTTCTGGGATGTGAACTGCTGACAGGTGAGTAATCTGCCGTATTTTTCAGACTATAAGACGCAACCTGTTTTTAGAGCAGGAAAAACTGAAAAAAAAAATTAAATGTTCTCAGTTGGAAAAAATATAGAGAGTTTGGAGTTCAAGTGATACCGTTTCTGAACTCCAAACTCTCTATATTTATCGATGGCTAACACGGTACAACACTCTACTATTGCTCAGTTGGAAAAAAAAAAAATCCTGCAGTACCCAATTTCAGCCACAACAATGGTGTCACTAGAGAGCACACTTCAGGCAGAAGGGGAGGGTGTGCAGTGGATTCTTCACTCTTCTCTCCCTTCTTGTCAGCTGTGAGCTGCACGGAGATCATAGCTGACAGTCCAGACATGGAAGCTGCGGGCTGGCCGCTTCCACGTGGGTCTCTCTGATGTACTGCTTCTATGACCAACGCTCTGCTGGTAGAAGTACAGTACAGTGCAGACGAGGGATTTGGCTGTGGCAGGTGGGAAGCCAAGACGTGATGCATTCGGAGCATAAGACCCAGGCACTATTTGGGGGTGCGTCTTATGGTCCGAAAAATACGGTATGGGTTTATTTTTAAACCACTTAAAATTAGGATCTAATACTTACCTGGTTGGATACTTACCTGGTTCACTATGCTAAAATAAGTCAATGGTTTCAATGCTAAATCATGAGATAGGTACAGTACATCCCATATAGGCTGCAGCCTTTGCTACAAGGGAATGTTACTATAAAATATTCTCAACAACAATAAAATGTTTCTCTATTTTCAGCTTTAGGGTAAGGCTCCACTGCGGAAAGCATGTGTTTTTCTGTCGAGTTTCCCCACAGGATTTCACTGCGATTTGTTGGTTTTTATTTTAGTCCATTGAGAGTCTATTGCCTGTCAATAGGCTAAAACCCGCAGCAAAATCATGGAAGCAGCCAGCACAGGCACACATTTGAGACGCGGATTGCCCGCGGTGCAGTACGGAGAGTGATTGCCCGCTGTGCACCGCAGCCAACCCGCTGCAGCTCATTGGGGCAATGGGAGGGAAGAGCACCAGTGGCAGCTGGAGCGAAGGGTCAGGTAAGTATTGGTACTGTTTATTTCTTCCTGGAGCTTAATGGCTGCAGTAGGGTGGTAGCTACACTATTTTCACTTTTTCCTCAGTTAGGCTTTGTTTCCATTGTACGTCGGGAGCCCTCCGCTAAGCGTATACGCTAAGCAGGGGTCCCGACGTACCCCATAGACTCAGCCTGCCGGCGGATGGTCTGTTTAGACATCCGCCGGTGTACAGGCTGAACGTACTCGACTACGTTCAGCCTGACACCGGCGGATCGGGTCGGCGCAATGAAGACAGACCCGTCCGCCGAGCAGGTAAGTCTATCTGCTACGTCGGGGACCCCCGCTAAGCGTGTACGCTTAGCGGAGGGCTCCCGACGTAATGGAAACAAGCCCTTACGTTTTCAGAAAATATTGTAACATAACTGACAGAGATTACACAGCGCCATCTACTGGCCAACAAGTATCATTTCTCCAAAAATATGCCGAACCTGTTCTGTATGACATCACTTTCAATAGGAAAATCAAGATCGCCACAAAGCAAGAGACTAAAAACTTGAAGCCCGACCGGGCAGGGTCCTCTGTTCCTCCTGTGTCATTACCTGTACCTGTGTGTTTTATTGTGTTGTATCTCCACTCTATTGTACAGCGCTGCATAATATGCTGGCGCTATATAAATAAATGTTAATAATAATAACATATTCTAAACCTTCACTACACTAAATTTTTTTAACTTTCCACCTATATTTAATTTTCCATGAAGAGGAATACGGCACTCAGGCATCAGGGTGGGGAGATCATTTGAAATGACACTGGGGGGATTAGAGAGGGGAATAAAAATGGCACAGGAGATTACCGTATATACTCGAGTATAAGTCGACCCGAACATAAGCCAAGGTTCCCAATTTAAAAAAAAAAATCTGGAAAAACTGAATGACTCGAGTATAAGCCTAGGGAGGGAAATGCAGAAACTAAGGCACAAAAACACACAGCAAATGTACTTTTGTTTTGCGGTGTAATTATTTATTTCAGCAGATTTGTAAATTAATTACAAAGCCCCTGAACATGATATCATCACTAGAAGTGCCGGAGATGTAGAGAAGGGTTGTGGGAACATTGTAAAGAAAAAAGTATTGTTCTAGCATATCAAGTTTTTGCATGAAATAATTTCAAATTTGACTTGACTTTGAACCTAAATTATGCAAAAACTGCATAGGCTAGAGCAGTGGTGGGCAACTGAGTTGATATGGAGGGCCACAAGTGCGGCCCTCGGCATCACTAAAGGTCCGCACATAACATCGATCGAGACCCTCCCCTCATAGACATATCTCAACACGCGATCCCAGATCCCAACAGGCAGTAAAAACCCGACAGCACCCACCCCCCCCTCCTGCCCCTGGGTGCAGAGCTCATATGTAGACCTGGTTTGCCCAATCCACATTGCCAATTTTACTGATGTAGGAGCGCCAAAGTTGATAAGGAAAGCTGGGTCAGTGTGTGACCACTTCACAGGTGAGTTCCTATGCCCTATGTAAAAAATTTGGGGGGCCGCATGTGGAGGACCTAAGGGGTCCCTGAACAATGTCCAAAGGGCCTCATGTTGGGCACCTAGGGGCTAGAGCAATAATTTTTTTTCAAATGTTCCCACAACCCCTTCTCTGCATCTCCAGCAAATCGGATGATGATACCATGTTTGGGGGCTTTGCAATTCACTCATAAATTCCACCTACAAAATGCCACGATTTTAATTTTTTGACCCGAATATTAGCCAAATTAAATTTTTGGAGCACATTTCAGGTGCTGAAAAATTTGGCTTATATTCGAGTATATACGGTACCTTTTAGTAACCCCTTCTGATCCTCCTGTGTCATTCTGATACCCCCTGTCCAGAGTTACAGTACCGTATATTCGGGGGGGGGGGCCTTATATTTCAGCATGAGGCAAAAATGTAAGGGTGCCTTATTTTAGGGGAAACGGGTTATATACCACTTTTTCTCTTATAGAAAGAATACAGCGCCTACCTAGATGCACCTAAACATGCCACAGTCTTTTTAATAGAAACCTTGCAAAAATAGAAAGTGCTGGTGTGTAGAAGTTGTACATTACGGTGTATTTTTTTTCTCCCCCTTTAGAATGTGGGAAAAGGGCCACAACAGCCATACAACGTATAATCGGAGGTTCGGTGGCCAAGCTGGGACAGTTCCCATGGCAAGTATTCATAAGATCAGGAGGCGGAGCCCTGCTCTACGATAGGTGGGTTATAACCGCCGCCCACGTTGTGTATGACAAGCAACTATCTGAACTTAATATGAAAATGGGGTTCATCAGTAAGAACGAGACAAACTTCTACAGCGCAGAGCCAGAAGCCATCCACATTCACCCCAGTTACAGAGACGATGGAACGTTCAACAACGACATTGCTCTGATTAAACTAAAAGACAAAGTACCCATCAACGAAAACATCCTGGGGATCTGTCTGCCAACCAAAGCGGACCTGTACCGCATCAGCGAAGCGGAGACTGATCACCACGTGGGCCAAGTCTCCGGCTGGGGGATCACGGAAAGGAACGTCCTCTCGAGACACCTGCGCTTTGTCCAAGTGGAAATAATCAACCACGGACAATGCGTTCACACGTACAACCAAATGCCAAAAATCAAAGCCAAGGTCACGGAGAACATGATCTGCGCCGGAAACGAGGAAGGGGGAAAGGATTCATGCCAAGGGGACAGCGGAGGCCCACTGGTTTTCTTTGAGGATAACGGCAAACGTTGGTTTATTGGTGGAATTGTGTCTTGGGGGGTGGAATGTGGGGAGAAGGGTCAATACGGAGTCTATACAAAGGTAAGCAACTACCTTGACTGGATACGCAACATTGTCCAGAACAACTAAATGTCTATAATAAAATACTTCAAATGGGTTTTGTCTAAGTTAACTGGTCATACTGGGAGCAATTTGTGTGGTTATTGATCTGACATGGATTTCCTGGCAGCAAATAGAAAACTTTGCAAAGGAATGGCTAGACCATGGGGGGGGGGGGACCTGTAGCGAGGGGGAACAGATGTTACGTAGGGCAGAAGACCGGGGGAACATGGAGTCAGCAGGCCCGCCGTGTGTGACAGTTTTGCGGCCACCTGTCTTGAAAGGGTCCCGGGAGCACAGCTCGATGGAGACCGGGGGGTCATGACATCCAGCAGCCGTCCTAGGTGACAGGTTCAACGGCCACTGCATGCATGACTCCCCGCGGTATCCAGCTCCCCCCTCGCCCATTTGCTTTCATTAGATGTCTTCCCCCCTCTGGCCTTTATGTGCACAGGGAAGAAGAATTTGGGGCGTTACACAAACCGGCCCTTTTGTAAAATTTAAGAAGCCAATGTGGGCCAGAAGACTACAAGTTTCGCACCCCCCCCCCCCCCCCCCCCGCCCATGTCCCTGACAACACTGTACTTTGTACATCCAGATCTCAAACATGATAATGAGTACAACCAGCAGTCCAAACTTCGACCCCATTGCTTCAACGTTTCATACAGAGCTGTGAAAACATGAAAGATGAAACAAAGGTACAAGACTATGGCCATTGTCACAAACTCACAAGACACAGCTAGTCAGTACTAAAGGTGGCCATACATGGGGCGATTTCTCAATTGTTTTTACTGAGTAATCGATTATCGCGCCCATTGTTCGGAAATCGATTGCGACCACCCTTACAACCGATTGCGTTCAGTAAAAAACTCAATCGAACAGGGAACCAACATGTTGGCAAATGCCTGTCCAATTACCATTACATTGGATGGGGACCAGGGTGCCCGTCCAAAGTATTGATTCAATGTTCAATCGACAAAGGCTCGTCACCACCATCTCCCTCGATCGATGAAGCAGTGTTTGGGACCCTTAAGCTAGCCATACACGTGTCGGATTCCATGGCCAATTGATCACTCACCAACATGTTGGTTCTCTGTCGGATCCAATTCTGAGCCCCCGATCAATTGGACGCGATCACTCGGACAAGGTGGTATGCAGCGATCGGATCCTCTTAATTGGCTGATTCATTGCAGCTCCCATTCCCGCTGAGATCGCCGGAATCAATTGGGTGAGTGATCAATTGGCCATGGAATCCGACACGTGTATGGCTAGCTTTACATAGCCACACGTGGTTGGTCTTATTGTGTTTGTCTGGACGCACTTACTTTTTTCAAAAGAGAAAAGTCCAAAGCTAGTAGCTTTACATGATTCGCGCTCAATTCCCGAACGATCGATGGGTGCGTTCCCAGAATCATTCAAGAATCCAATACATCTAGCTTGAATGATCGACCCAAAAAGTTGAAATTTAACAAAAAACTGATTAACCTCCCTAGCGGTTGAGACGAGCCTAGCTCGTCCGAGCTTTAGGCTCGCCTCAACCGCCCGGGAAGCCGCCGATGGGGAGACTTTATGCCTCCCCGGAAAGCTGCGGCGATTGTTTACATCGCCGTAGCATTTCCGGGTTGGCGGGTCCGCCCCGATCGCGTCACGGTGACGCGGGGGGGGGGGGGGGGGGGGGGGGGGGGGGGGGGGGGGGGGGGGGGGGCGGCGCCATAGACCTCCATGTTAATGGAGGAGCGCCGGCTTTCTCTCCCGCGCAGCTGTTGTCAGTAGCATCCCGCCGGAGCGTAGAGCTCCGGCGGGATGCCGGAAACGGCGGGCAGTGTACTCTGTACACTGCCTTGATCGCCCATATCGTGCCGTTGTAAACGGCGCGATATGGGCGGTGCGCTAGGGAGGTTAAACAGGGATCTGACAAGTCTGTATTTTCCAGTTTGATCCCTGTTACTTTGGATGGGGACCCTCAATCCCTAGCCAAAGTATCGGCCAGGGAACGACCCCCAAAATGATTGTTTGATGGAGCAATGTAACCACGTTACGATCGATCAATGATCGAAGGGGAATCTACACGTGTATGCTTAGCTTACGTTTTCACAGACTGGACGGTGATGTCTACCCAGGTGTATCATAGTAAAAAGTTCCAAGTGTTCTATGCAAACTTTTCTCTTCACATAGAGGACAGACGCTCAAACAGGACCCTGATAAGACATTTGATTCTTAACCCTTCCTCTGCTATATTTACCCTAAAAACATTCTTCTGATTTCACTGTCTAAATTTTTAGACCCAAATAACAAGAGATAGACATTTATGTCTACGTCACAATCCACGACCTCAACAATGTAACAAAGGAAAGATTTGTGAAGGGAAACTTGTGCTGCTAAAGGAGTGACTATTCGTAAAGCACGTTATACAGTTCTAGAAGTAGAAAGGCTGCTGCTATGGATAAAAGGAAACACAGATGGCAGTTTATTGGTGTTTTTGCATATTTCACATATTTTACTGTTTTTTATGAAAAGGTCATTTGGGAGGTCCAGAATGGATTGTCATTTCCATTATTTCCTATAGGAAAAAATTATTTAGACTCCCAACTAAAGCCCCCCCATACACCTTAAAATCGATCCAAACAATCTCCATTAGATCTACCAACAACTGTGTAGTATAGTGGCCTCCCTGATAGAATACATAGTGATTGGAAGGTATATATCACTGCTATGTAGTGCCAGGTCCTCCCTGATAGACTACATAGTGATTGGAAGGTATATATCACTGCTATGTAGTTCCAGGTCCTCCCTGATAGAATACATATGGATTGGAAGGTATATATCACTGCTATGTAGTGCCGGGTCCTCCCTGATAGAATACAGTGATTGGAAGGTATATATCACTGCTATGTAGTGCTGGGTCCTCCCTGATAGAATACATAGTGATTGGAAGGATAAGAAAGCTCCTGATATTACATGGTTTTGGTAGAAGAAAATGTGATTGTACAGAAATTGTATGGAAAGATAGTAAGGTGTATGGGGGGGGGGGGGGCTTAACTCTTTGGAACGAATGGACTTCGTAAGACAACAGTCCACTGTATAGATACAGACAGGGAGGTATACTGTAACCAAAGTTGAGTTGCTACCGCCATCCAAACATAGAAATATTAGAACAAAATTATGTGGCACCCTGCTAGATCAAAGGACGCAATCCTTGGTCTTAGCCACAATGGACTTTTATGGTAGCGTTCAAATAAAGGTAACAGTTTGTACATTCAAATGGTAAGAGTTTATGTCGCAAAATATAAAGTACCGTAAAATAATTGGGGACAAAAAAGTGCCTGCGTCTTATTCGCCGAATGCGCGACCCCCGCGGTTGCACCTGGCTTCCCACCAACTCTCCCGGCATGGAGAAGCTGTCAGTTTAGATGGGAGAGTCCGGCTCTCCCATCTGAACTGTCATTGTCTATGCCAGCCCTGAACTGGCATGGGCAATGAAGACAGAGCTAGATGAACTTGCATCTACAGCTCTCCTGTCCGTGGGAACAGCAATCACTCTGCTGCCCCACGGACACAGAATCAGTGACATCGGGAGAGGAGAGAGCAGAACACAGCCCAGCCCCCCTCCTCAGATCAGTGTAAAGTATAACGTGTGTTCTGCTGCTAGTGACACCTTCTGGCTGAATTGAATATTGCATCCATTAAATGCATTGCATTATCCCAATTGATGTAAAAATATATTAAATGTTTTTTTTCTGCCCTAAAAACTGGGTGCGTCTTATGTGCCGGTGCATCTTCTAAAGTGAAAAATACAGTACACATTGGACATATTTTGGAGTCGGATGACCAAACAAAAAAGTGATTGCACGACTCTGGTCATACAATAATCGACACATTATTTTATGACCAGAAAGTCATTTAATCAAAATACTTATTTGTTTGGATATATTTTGCAGTCGGGATGACCAACGTGTACTTTCTATTTTACGACAAACTCTTACTATTTGAATGTACATCCTTCGATCTAGCAGGGTGCCACATTATTTTGTTCCATAGTCCACTGTATATATCTGTGGAGAGGGAGGAAACTGAATGCTGTCTGCAGGTCTGTGTTTTTCTCAAACTCCTTGCAGATACTAGATTGTAAGCCCGTACGGGCAGGGTCCTCTATTCCTCCTGTGACATTACCTGTACCTGTGTGTTGTATCTCCACTCTAATGTATTGTACAGCGCTGCGTAATATGTTGGCGCTATATAAATAAATGATAATAATAATAATAAAAGATAGTACCCAGACTAAGATTCAAAGCCAGGACACTAGTGCTGCATGGCCAGAGTGCTAACCCATGGACGCAACGTGTTCCCCCTCCAAAACATGCAGTGCTGTGTAACATGTTGGCACTTAAGGATTTGGTATAGTTTGTTAAACCTTACCAAGTTCTGGATCATATCTTACCACTTCAGGATCACATTTGCACTACCAGTGTTGCCCCCATGTGCACGAGAGGTGGGCAGAATTGCTCACGGGGGACTGGTGTGTTTGCCCAATTGCCACACGTGAAGTTTATTTTAAGAACAAAGCGTGATTGTAGTGGGTTTGGGAATAACGCCCAGGTTAATGTCAATTGAGGGGGAAAAATATCCTATGCAATATCAATATCAGCCAGATAATGGCCCTAGTGAACACTTGTCAGAATACAGAGAACATCGCTGCTTCCTTCTCACACATCAGGGAAGAGGGAGACACAGCATGCAGCTCTCCCCTTTAAAGCTGAGCCGCAGACTGTGCAGATGCGCAATGTAACAAAGTACTGCCTGATCAGGTGAGCCCGATGGGCACTGTGCGGCATCATAGTTCTGGCTGGCAAATCAAGAGGTTGACTGGACGAACCCATGTGGGTGCATGAGGCCCATTAAAAATATTTTTATCACACCTTGAGATTATAAGACACACCCCTCATTGTACAGTAAATAGAATGAAAGCAGTTTTCTATGTAGAAAACTGCTTTCAAACTCCCCCTATGTACTAAATATCACCAGTATAAAGTCCATGATGCCCCAGATGTGCCCATTTGCAGTAACCCTTTCTTCCCTGGTGTGATTTTATCACACCAGGTTAGAGAGGGTTAAGTGCAAATGGGAACATCTGACCAGCCCCCCCTCCTACACAGAGACTCACTCCTCTGCAGGGAGCTCCAGTACCCCTCCTGCTGTCAGAAAGTTTTTTTTTTCTGGGGATCTCTGCAGTATCAGCTGAGCTGCAGCCACTACTGCAGTGACATAACAGGTGGTAGGCTCGCTTTAAATTTCCATGTTTTTTCCTGCTTGCATTTCAAAACATTAACTATATCAAAGAGTAAAATCAATGGCAACAGCAGTAGTCAGTTTTAATTGACAAGCATGTGGAGTTTAATAAATAAA
This sequence comes from Ptychadena robeensis, assembly GCA_036250615.1. Taxonomy (NCBI): domain Eukaryota; kingdom Metazoa; phylum Chordata; class Amphibia; order Anura; family Ptychadenidae; genus Ptychadena; species Ptychadena robeensis. The sequence goes on from CM070038.1 coordinate 96,700,825, forward strand.
ACAGAAAGTTTTTTTTATTTAAATTGTTTTATTTAAGAATCCTACATTGACAAGTCTTGTAAAAAGCATCCAGACACAGAACACATGACTGCAGCAAACAGCATTCTGGGTATTACGTACAAACCAAAACAGTCCCAACACTCTAGAAAAACAGGAGCATTTCATGCCACTCCAGAGCGTTCACCACCCACCCCACCAGCATCAAATGCAGTTCACAGAAACTCACATTGTCAGTGAACAGAAAAGAATGCACACCTCATACAGCATTCACAGCAGTAGACGTTTTCAGGAAAGGGGGGAAAATTTATTTTACAAACTGATTTCAAACCATAATCTTTTAGGTAGGAAAGGCCACAGTCTTCCAAAATGGACAAGTCCTCTGAATGCACGAAACATTCGTACGTTACTGGCTCCCACTGCTCTCTGCACACAATCACCAAGGTCAATGGATCCAGAGACACATCGTCAACTTCATGTAAAAATATATATATATTCTTCCATAATGCACCACCAGGTCAGCGCACGCGCTCTCGGTTCTCGCTCATACCCAAAAGCCTCTCATTCCTTGGAAACACCAAGCCCACAGTTCAAGCAAGCCTTCTGGTTCCACCTCACAGCCGTGCGTTCAGAAGCGCTGGCACGACTTCCACGAAAATAAAGTAGCGGATTAAAAATGGCTCACCCACCGTTCTTAAGAATGGCCGCAGAGGAGGCGTTCTTGCTGGGTAGTGCGCGTACAGGGATGAGATCCGGCGAGGCATAATAAAGAGAGCTGCTTGCATGTGCCAGGTCCCAGGCAGACAAAAGTGAGGAGCAGAGATCAGTTGACGGATCAGTGAATACATTAGGGAAGACTGTCCTAAACAATCTGAATCATTCATTTACATGACAGAAATAAAAAAAACAAAAAAAAATTAAGTTATACATTGGGTAATGCCATTTGGTTTTCTTCAACATGCAGCTTTGAAGCTCACGCACACAAGATTCTTTCATCCATCTTCCTTTACAAAGCAGGCACAGCTGTACGCTTGAAGAAAACCTTCTGGAAACGTTCCATAACTTCATTTCACGTTGTACTTACCACAAACTTAGGAAATGTTTGTTCACCCCATTCACCCAATACATATCAAACTACCCATTAATTCTACATACCCCACCCCGAGGACTTTGATTCCATGCTCGAACCAAAGCCCCCGTTAAACCCAGTGCCGGATCCAGCATTGGGGGAGCCCCATCCTATTGCCCCAGAGTTTGAGCCATAGCCAGAATTACTACCTGACCCAAAACCCTGTGTTTGGTCCCTGGGCTGATTTCCCCCCTGGCCCTGATTACTGCCCTGTGGACCTGGCTGATTCTGTTGACTGGCAAGCATGCCCATCATGCCCCAGCTGCTTTGGAGTGCTGCCTGTGCAGCGGCCATCATGGCTGGGTTAATGCTAAAGGCCCCAAAGTTCATTCCACCACTGCCCCCCATGTTATTCGGCTGGTTGTTACCAAGTCCACTGCTGTTTGGCCTATTGTTGGGGTAGCCCTGGTTCCCAAAGTTTGGCCCTGGGAATCTGCCACCTCTGTCTAAGGGTGCTCGGTTGTTATTATGTTTGGGTTCTGCAGTGGATACATGAACACTGACGCCTTTGATGATTAGGTCTTCTCCACACAGGGATTGAGCCACCTAGAATGGAAAAAAATATGTAAGTTATATTCACAAAGTTCATGGGAGTGAAATCTTCTTCCATGAAATAAGCTGGTCCTACATCACCCTCATTCACATGCCACATCTCTCACTCTACCATCTATATAAGCTTAAGGGTCCCCATACACAGGTCGATTATCCAATGGATTCCAGAGCAATAGACCGTTGTGTGCATACGCGGGGATCCATTGTCTGGGAATCAATTACACCCACCCTTTCTTCGAAGAAAGCACTGTTGAACAGAGAACGAAAATTTGCAGTGGTGCAGCGACTCGCTGTCCAATAGACTAATCTTTGAGCGCAGCGACATCACGCTGCACTCGAGGGTTTCTTGATTGAACGGTTATAAACACAACGAAATGGAAACCTCATACTATGGAGACCCATAAATTGCCTCCTCTAGAGAACCTCTTAACTACCCATCATATACTCCAGAGGCAATAAAGCTTACTACTTGATCTGTGAGGGTAGGTTATTCTGCATTCACATTCAATCCAAGTATATTGTTTAGTCTATTATGACTTGCAACCTACAATATGTACTCAAATAACTAAAGCCCAAGAAAACTAAAAAGGTGCATCTCGTTCGTATAGCATTATATTATCACCAGTGGTTCTCAACTTATGGGTCGGGATCACCTTCGGGGTCGAACAACCATTTCACAGGGGTCACTGAGCTTCAGCTTGTTCGTTGTTGCCCACAAGCAGGAAGGTAGAGCAATGCCTCCTCCTTCCTAACTTGAGAGGGGTGTTACCCACACATAATTTGCACAAGTGGGGTGGGAAAGTAAAAAGGAGGGGCCATTACACTTGGGGCTTGTTTCCACATACGTCGGGACCCCAACGTAGCAGATACACTTGCCTGCTCGGTGGAGGATCTGTCTTCACGGCGCCAAGCCGCTCTGCTGCTGCAAGGCTCAACGCAGTCGAATACGCTGAGTCTTTGCACCGGCGGATGTGTAGACAGACCATCCGCCGTGCAGGCAATGTCTATCTGCTACGTCGGGAGCCCACTAAGTGTATACGCTTAGCGGAGAGGGTCCCGACGTATGTGGAAACTAACCCTTACCCGATGAAGATGGAAGTGATCTCCGGGAGTGTAACGTTCGGTATTTGGACTGCTGAAGTGACACTGCACCAGCACTTCCACAATATAGAAAGTGACACTTCATGACATCACTTCCAGGGTAATAGATCTAAAAAGTTTGAGAGCCACTGACCATCATCATGCATAAACTACACTGAAGAGCATTAGTCATAGGAATCACACAGCTTACCTGGTCATCTGCAAACGTGACGAACGCAAATGCCCTAAAAGGCTTGGGGATGAACACATCTACAACTTCACCATACTGTGCGAAGAACTGGCGAAGTTCTTCGGCACTCATATCTTCCGTGCAGCGGCCAACAAAGACTTTCCGGCTGCGCATGGGTTCGTCTGGGCTTTGCTGTTATAAGTAGAGAAAGAAAATATATATAGCCTTTTACATTGTTTACAGTAAAGAAATACAAATATGCAGTATACCTATTTGTGCCTCTACTTATAGAAGTCCCACTGATACTCACTGGCCCTGCTAGGGAAGCCCACCCAACAAAACTTTCTGTGGTTACTTAATGATGCAGCCATGAAGGGCGACTATTTGATTAAAAGTTAATGGAGCACAATCTACAGAAAACTTCACAGGATTACATTTTTTTTATAAATCAAGTAAAGAACCTCACGTTAACATGGGAAGAATGTCGCCTTACAGACTGACACATGGCAGAGGTTTAAAGGGGACCTGGTGCTGCAAGGCCAGGAAGCTAGTCACCCCAACTACTAATGTAATACTAGACCGTCCCCACTAATCCGCAATGCCTGAGAGGGGAACATGCAGGACAAAATTATTAATTGGAATCAGTCAGGGAAGGTTTGTTTACTTTGGAGACCTGACCATGTCATACAGGAGCCTTAAACTGCACTTTCATCACCAGGCTCAGCTTGAACTTTTCCTAAAACACTGCAGCCATTCAATCAACTATTATACAGATCACTAAACAAGAGAAAACATGAAGACTGACCACAAAGAAGACACGTCCTTACAATTAACCCCAACGCTCAGATGATATGCCTAGTTGTCCTTTAAAGCTAAACTCCAGGCAGATATGGAAGACAGTTCGATGCAGCCCATCCCTCACTAAAACACATCCTAAATGTAACTTTTTGAAATGTAAACAGTTTAGATACCTGAATTTGACCTGGTATCAGCTTCTCGTAGTCCACTGTACAGCCGAGGTCAAACTAGGGGAAGGAGAAGCAGCACAAGGAGCCAATTAGTTCTGCAGTGCAAGGAACATGCTAATAGGAGAAAGCAGAGCAACAAAGATGAGCTCCTCAGTCTGCTGCTTCACCTTTGACTGTCCAGTCAGACTAGGGGAGGGACAAGACCTGCAAATGTTGCTTAAAGTAGACCCATCACAGTGAGATTGCCATTGCTGATCTATTTCCTTGTTAAAATCGGCTTGCCCGATCAATGCTCTGATCCTCAGATATTATGCTCTTAAGGTGCCCATACACGTAAAGGTGGGCGCCCGCTCGAGTGAAGCGTGGTTATGTCAACGCACATTGTCCATCGATTGGACTGAAATCGAGGCATACCAGTTTAGGTGCCTAATTCCCGTCCAATCCTTGGATGGCCTGGACCGGGGACCCCATCCAAAAAAATGAGATTCAATCAGGATTTACGGACATGTCCATTATCTGTTCAACCGGCCTGTCGATCCCATTTGAAGACAGGGTTGGCCATGATCAAACATACATGGCGTGACGTCAGCACTTGAAGAGGCCATCAATCGAGCGCAAATCTACACGTGTATAGGCACCTTTAGAATCTGGCTCTGAATGGGCATGTTTGTTTAAGGTTTGCAAAACTAAAGAGCCCTCCCATACACCTTTCCATACAATTTCTGAACAATCAACTTTCTTCTACCAAAACCATGTAATGAGGACCTTTCTAAACCTTTCAATCACTATGTAATCCATAGTTGTTGGTAGATTTAAAGGAAAATGTATGGAGTGATCTAAAGGTATATGGGGGGCTTAATGGAGCTGGACGTTCAGCTTTATAGAAAGGAAACTAGCATTTAAATATATTCAGCAATGGCAATTGTTCTCTTGGCGAATGGATTGCTTTAAGCACAAAGCACAGCAGAAATCTTCTGCCCTGCCAGACGGGGCTGAGCAGTGAATTTCTCAGGACAAAAAAAATATATATACCTATGCCATGTAAAGGGATATGCATTTTATGGTATTTAGCCATTTGCCGGGAGTTCAGCTTTAAAGAGGAACAGAACTCTAGCAGCTGCGTCCAAACAAAGGCAGAAAGACAAGGGCTAAGTCTCCAATATTGCCTGTGGTCTCCCTGAAACTTAGCTTTACACCCCCCCCCCCCCCCCCCCCCCCCCCCCAGACTTATTGCCTAGCTCTGCATCTGCACAGAGGAAGCCATTGTAATGGAATAGCTTTACCTTCTCACATCGACATAGGGAATAGTGAGATGTGCAGCAGTACCATCATCACTAACCTCCCAGGACCTGCGGTGCCCTAGATCTCAACATGCATCTTTTAGGCTTTAGACACACATACTAAAAAGTAATATATTTAGGAGGAACGCAAGACAAAAATACATGTCTGACACAGAAAAAAGCTTTTTATACAAACATTCAGAAGCATTCTATGTAACCATTATTTCCTTCGTGCTTCGGTATACATTAAGACCTATGCTTATCCAATTCTATGCTGAAACAAGAGCTTTATTCAGTAAATATAGGACACTGCCCTGTATGGGATCGCTTATGCTCAATGTTCATCCCCAGAGAGAAAGAACCCCCACATCTGGCCAGTGGTTGCTTCATCCTACCCAGTCTAATGCTCACCCAAGAAACTGAAAGCCAACTTCCATTTCACCCCCCCTAATGCTGAGACTGCTGTATTTGCAAGGTATGTCCCTAGAACAGGGGTAGACCAACTGCTTGACTGGTGGGCCAAATTGGCTTCTTAAATTTGATAACTGGGCCGGACCAAGAGTCTGCAATGGCTGAACCGCCATAGGGGTGCCAATTCCATGCATCACTAATGATGGCTGTGACGTACAATAGCACACATGTAACAGTGACCTTGTTATCTTTTTAAAGTGCCTGCATTTAAAAAACAAAATGCATGTCATGATCACACCACTGCAACGTTTGGACACCTCTAGGCATTATGTGCACTCATTGCAGAGAACAAGTGGAGGGGAGCATCTTTACAATGTGACAAAGGGTTGGGAAAGAAAGCTAAATGGGCCAATATAGCCCCCAGGCCTTAGTTTGCCCACCACTGCCCTAGAACTTGGTTAGAGCTTAATAAGAGCAATCTACCAACATGAGACAACACATTTCCCCCATTAAGAACTTTTATATGCTTTTAACAAATTGAACCGCTCTAGAATGCAGCAGGTTCACTTTCGGGCGACCCAAGCATGCAACACAAAGTTACGAAATGTTTACCTTGGAATTAGGCAGTTTGCAATCGCACCACCTGCCGTCGATCATGTGCCGCTGTGACATCACCTTCACCTGTGTTTCATAGTCTGCAAACCGAACAAACCCAAAGCCCTTTGAGTGACCTGTTTTGGCGTCTTTTTTAACCTGCAAGAAAAGCAGTTTAAATACAAATTCTATTTCCAGAATCCCAACCAAAAATATCATCGATATAAAGAGAATGACATACCTGAACCATGATAACTTCTCCAAAAGTGGCGAAATATTCTTTCAGGTCCTGCTCTGTCGTTTTCCATGGGAGCCCCAGCACAATGAGATCAGATGTCTTTGTAACGGCACGCTTTATTTTCACAGCGGAAGAAGCATCTGTCTCATCCATCTTTCTCTTGTTGTCTAATTGAATAGGAAAATAAGTTACATACAGATCAAACGCCCCTAAAAATCTGAAACACAGGCTGTTATCTTGTATTTATAGAGCACCAACATATGACTATATATGCTCTGTAAACTACTGTGTAACTTAACTGTCAGAGGAGCTGTTCCCATTTAGGCGATTGATCGCCTGCAGAATTGCCTACACTATATTAAGAGTGGGCTTGTCAAAATTGATCAGATTGTGCACGGTTGGGATTGGGGCCATGATCAAATCACGCGTGGAGGCGATCCAAAATCACACGCATTCATTCTCTAAAATATATTTTATCGCAGGTGAAAAAAAAAAATAAACACCGCCTGCTGATCACCCGCCGGCGTGGGCACATAGCCTAAAGGTGGGTTTACACATCAAGATTTTTTCGGCCGACAGATGGACGATGGAAGATTTTTTGGTTCGTTGTACAAAAATCTGAA
>CM070038.1:96726053-96741423 GCA_036250615.1 Ptychadena robeensis
GGTAGGTCTCATGAAAGTTGTATGGAGGAATCTGAAGGTGTATGGGGGGCTTTAGAAGGTTTCAAAACTAAATGACATTCATGTGTGTGTTTGTTTTGGCTTCTGAACCTTGTGTTTGGCATTACACAGCTATTCATTGATGTTCAAAAGTCTGCAACACCCAGCACCGCTTTGTTGGCGTGGCAATGAACCCTGTCTTATTCAAACGAATAGGGTGGGATCCATTATCATGTCAAGAAAGCCACGCTTAGCATGGCCATCAATGATGTAAAACAGCAACGGTCATGGCAGCAGAACGCTTTTTTTTGTCCACATCTTTTTCCTTGCATTCAGTAGAGGTCAGATTTTTTAAATTAGCTGACTTCGTGAGTTGTGATTGCAAAGCCCCTGAGCATGGTATCAACACCAAAATTGCTGGGGATGTAGTGAAGGGATGTAGGAACATTTGAAAACAAAAATTTCAACTTGAACTTAATTTATGCTAAAACTCTTTTGTGTAAAGCCCCCCATACACCTTCAGATTCCTCCATACAACTTTCATGAGACCTACCAACAACTATGTAGTATAGTGACCTCCCTGATAGAATACATAGTGATTGTAATGTGTAGAAAGGTCCTCCTATTACATGGTTTTGGTAGAGGAAAAGTTGGTTGTACAGAAGTTGCATGGTAATTGTATGTGGTGTATGGGGGGCTTTAGAGCAATACATTCATTCAACAAGTTTGCTGATGATACCATGCTCAAATACACCCCTAAACGCCCCCTCCGCTCCTCCAGTGACCTACTAATGACATCCCCGCTCATAACTAGAGATGGTCGAATTTATTTTAAAAAATTCGACCATTTCGCCGGTTTCGACTTAATTGCAAAGCCCCTGAGCATGGTATCATCACCAAACCTGCTGTAGATGTAGAGAAGGGTTGGGGGTATACAAAATCTACAAAAAAGAAAGTAAGTCTCTAACACAAATCGTTTTTTCACAAATTAGGTTGAAAGTCAAGAAAAACATTCGAAATTTGGAATTTCGACTTCAACTTTGAACTTAATTTATGCAAAAACTACATGTGCTAGAGCAAAAATTTTTTTTTCCTAATGTTCATCCAACCCTTCTCTACATCTCCAGAAAGTTTGATGATGATACCATTTTCAGGGGCTTTGCAATAAGCTCACAAAGTTTGCAAGTCGAAAAATTCGACCATCTCTACTCATAACCTCATCACACGCAAGGCTTCAGGACTACTCTAGGGCCGCTCCTACTCTCTGGAACTCTCTCCCTCATCCCATTAGACTTGCTCCTACTTTTGGCACTTTTAAAAAAGCCCTAAAAACCTTCCTCTTCAGTCTGGCCTACCCATCTTCTCATTCCTTACATCACCACCATACCAGTCCCATCCCCCCACCTATTGTATACCTTGTTCCCCAACCTATTGCCAACCAGGCAGGGTCCTCTATTCCTCCTGTGTCATTACCTGTACCTGTGTGTTATTGTGTGTTGTATCTCCACTCTAATGTATTGTACAGCGCTGCGTAATATGTTGGTTCTATATAAATAAATGATAATAATAATGATAATAATAATGCTCAGGGGCTTTGCAATCAACTCACAACTAGTGTTGAGCTAGAATATTCAAAATTCGAATATATTCAACGAATATTTGACATCCCAGAATTCACAATATTTCGCGAATGTGCGCTTGGATATTCGCAATGGCGGATATTTGTCATATTATGCTTCAACATTGTTTACCAGCATACATCGCGCATATGTGTGCGCATTGCGAATGGATATGCGCATACACAGCGCTTGTGCTGGCTAAGATCACAGAATGAAGATGTTCGCATTGCGAATGGGCGCACGCAATGGAAGGCAATAGAATACAGTTCATCGAATTTTATGAATTTAGAATGTTTCTTTGTATATCCGCAAAATTACACGAATTCGAATTTACCATATGCTGCTCAACACTACTCACAACTGACCATCTCTAGCATTCAGCATGCGCCACACACAATCCCACACTATGCACTGAAAACAGGGTCCTAATCCAACAAGAAATAGTTCTTCTGTATGTGAAGTGTTTGCAGAAAACTGAACAAGTATTTGAAGTTGGGAATGATGTGTTCATCCTTGTATCTACAGAAGGGCTTTCATGTCCTGGAAATCCTCATAGTTAGGAAAACATCATCAGGAAACAGTGGAAGCAACCGCTACATCTTGAAGTGTCCAGCCTTGACAGCAGCACTGGGCAGGGAGAAGGTGCGTTGTGACCCAAACTACGTTCAGGTACGGAATACTGATAATTTAACCATTTCAAAAATAAAAGGTGTATTTTTGGTTTATTTTATTTGAAAACACTGCACTGCCTATGTAGAAAAGCTCCTTCAATGCAAAAAACATTGCTGTGTGGAAGCAGTGGTCTCTCTGAAAAGTTTAACCACCACTTTGGTACATACGTGACAAGTTTGGGAACTCAAAGACCGGGGGACGTATAGGAAGTGACGTCAGTGATGTCACTTCCGGTATATGGATCTTGGTTTTTCCACGCGTTTCACGTACCATGTCAGTGACGTCACTTCCGGCGTCCGCCGGCCTTTTGGCTCATCTAGCACGGAGAGGGCGTTACTCTCCCTGCTAATGTCCCACCTCGCTTGTGCTGATAATGTGCGTGGTGGGACATCAGCAGGGAGAGTAACGCCCTCTCCCTGCTAGATCAGCACGATTTCAAAAATCCGGGAAAAATCTGGAGTTTCTTGAAATAGGGATTTGGCTGGGAAAGCCACATAAAAACGTGACTTTCTCGGCCAAAACGGGAGGCTTGACAGGTCTGCTTTGATAGGTCAAGCAGCCTAATCTAAAGCAGGGTACAGACGTGCAGATATGGGCCAGACCGATGGCCGCTTCAGCCATCTATCTGGCCCATATAATTTACGGCCATCGCTGTTTTAGACCGGAATTAATCAATCCTGCTCAAAAACAGCCATATGGGACATGACCGTTAAATATGTCCAATGCTTGCTGCTTTGCATGAAGACTGCCAGGTCTTCGTGCAAAGCATCGGCTGAGCTGGGGAGAGCAAAGCTGTCTCCCTGGCTTCGCCGATATCTGACCGCAGCGTGGTGACGTCATCACGCTGCTGCAGTGAACATCTGACTGCTCGAATATCGAGTCGTCTGTACCCTGCTTAAGGTTTGGCAGTGTTTGTCCGCAGAGATAAGGAGTATCAGTGGACCCGATCTCTTCCAGGTCCGCCACTTCAGCATCTTCGACTTGGGGATGGGGGGGCACCAGGTTGTGGAGGTGGCGCCGCCTTTTTTACGCACATCCTCGGCATCATGGAAGATGCTGGAAATGTGTACGGCAAGGGAGAGCTGAGAATTTTTTTAAAAAAAGTATGCCATGGGCGTAACGCTCAGGAGGTTAAGTTATTACATGTAGACATTGTCTTTTTGTTATGGTATAATGATATGTCCAATTATATTGTTTCAGGTGTCACGGCCACTGCCTCTAGGAAATTCAAATGTCCAGGTAAAAATGTTTGTTTTGAACCACTAAACAGAATATACCCCATGTTAATTTATATAGCTTTTATCTAATATCACTTCCTGTTCAAAAGAAATAGATAGTAGATAAAGAGCTGCTTGTTACACAATGCCCTTTAGGACCTCTGCTTTAAAGCATGTAGGTCAGTGGTTCTCCTGACACGACCCGGGCCCCCCTCGTGGGTCAAACTACCATTTCACAGTGGTTGCCTAGTTCATTGGAAGCATCAGCTGTTTGTTGCTGCCCACAAGCAGGATGGGAAGTTAGGAGAGCAATGCTTCCAACTTAGGTTTTGTTTCCACATACTTCGGGACCCTTTCCGCTAAGTGTATACGCTAAGCGGGGGTCCCAACGTAGCAGAGAGACTAACCTGCTCGGCGGAGGATCTTTCTTCACAGCGCCAAGCCGCTCCGCCGATGTAAGGCTCAGCGTAGTCAACTACGTTAAGCCTCTGTACCGGCGGATGTGTAAACAGATCATCCGCCGAGCAGGCAATGTCAATGTGCTACGTTGGTACCCCCGCTAAGTGTCCCAACGTATAATAAAACAAAGCCTTAGGTGGGCTGGGGTGCTACTCCCCCTCCTAACTTCCTACCCCACATGTCATTTGCACAAGTGGGATGGGAAAATATAAGGGAGGGGCCATTACACTTACCTGATCGTGCGAGAAGTGAACTCGCAGAGTGTAACTTCCGGTATTTGGAACGCTGACACACTTCCACATTCCAAATATAGAAAGTGATATGACGTCACTTCCGGGGTTGTGGATCTGAAAAGATTCAGAACCACTGATGTAGGTTGAACTTTCCTCTTTTTTTATTTGCATTTACGTACAGGATGTCCAAACACACATTTATCTTGTCCCTTCTACCCCAGGACTGGTATCTCACTTTTCGCGGGGAATTGGTGGTGTCTGTGGAAGATGCCAGCTTAATTGGAGTAGAAGTGGAGATGAATGATTTCAACGTAACAGTAAGAGGGCTGCGTGGACAATTGTTGAATCCCAGACAGGTAAGTAGACAGGAAATATTTAACAACAGAAAGATTTGCAGGTTAGCAGAAGTACCGTATTTTTCGGACCATAAGACGCAATTTTTCACCCCCAAAATTGGGGGCAAAAAGTGCCTGCGTCTTATGGTCCGAATGTGCGACCCCCGGGGCCACTCGGCCGCTGGTGGTCGCATCTTGGCTGCCCGCCAACTCCCCCAGCACGGACATTAGCCGGAGGAGCTGGAGGGAACTGTCAGTTGAGAGATGCCGACTGCTGCCGGCTCTCTCAGCTGTTCTGTAAAATTGCCCACCAGAAAAGCTAGAGAGAGGGAGAGATAGACATCTTTCCCTCTCTCAGTGTCAGTGTGAATCGCAAGAACTCGGCTCTTCACACTGACACACGGGCACAATCACAGCTGAGCTGTTAAGAGCAGAAGAGAGGGAGAAAGAACACGCTGCAGATTTGTTCCCCCCCTCCCTCCTCCTCCTCCTCCTCCCGAGTTTTCAGTGTGCTGTGTTCAGTGTGCTGAGTCACTGCTGCTAGTGACCCCTGCTGGCTGAAAAGAATATTGCCACCCATTTTCATTGCATTAACAATTGATGTGAAAACTTGATAAATATTTTATTTTCTGGATTTCCTGCCCTAAAAACTGTGTGCGTCTTATGGTCCGGTGCGTCTTATAGTCCGAAAAATACGGTAGTTGAGAGAAGGTAGTTCTGATCTTCTGAGTGTCAAAACATTAGATTTAGAGTTAAACACTGTTTTTTTGGGTATTGGGTATTTTTTTGGGTGAAAGGGTTTTCTATGCCAATAAAAATGCAAAGCTGTCCCTGACCTCTAACGTATTACGAAACTAATGTATATGGCAGTTTTGTAATATTTTTTTTCTTTTCATCATATTTAATTTCATCACCCCTCTGTTGAGAAAGGTCGCTTGTTTACAGAGATCACACATACTACACATACACATGCTGGCACCAAATACATTTACACTGTTGTTATATGAACGACGCTTTTAAAAGTTTCCCAGACGCCCTCCGGTGGCAGAAAGGGTTAATGATGCTTTAAAGCAAACACCTTTTTACACAATGTACTCTAGCCTGAAAAACTTACTCCGCGTGATTCCCCGCTCTCTCCCCGGCTCACTACATTTGTGTCAATTAGATGCCGGTGGTGTGTGGGGGGGAAAGCTACGCCCCCTTAATTAACACGGAGGTCTATTGCGCCGATGACGCCGAAAACTCAGGTCCGGAAAAGCTCTGTGAGCTTGCAGCTATGCAGAAATGCTGCCGGCTCACTAAGCCGGCGATTGCGCCCGATCCCAGCACGGGCACAGTTTGATCCAAGATCAAACTGTGCCCGCACTGGCTTTGGGCGCAACGCCCAGGAGTAGTGTTGAGCGAGAATATTCGAAATTCGAATCCGTCATTCGCAATATTTTGCGAATGTGCACGCAGATATTCGCAATTGCGGATGGCACGAAAAGCCGTTTCTCCCGCAATCGGGACACTGTACTCCGCCGTGATTGCCGGCTCTCTGCCCAGCCCTCTACACACCGCCGGTGTCAAATAGACGCCGGCGGTGTGTGGGGAGGAGAGCGGCGCCACCTCCATTAACATGGAGGTCTATGGCACCACCCCCCGCCCCCTTTGGCGTCACAGATGATGCCGAAGACACGGGGCCAGAAGGGGTCCGTGTGCCTTCGGCTCATCTACAGAGCCGCAGGCACACGGAGGGGTGCCGTTTATGCCCGATCCCGGCACGGGCGCAGTTTGATCAGCGATCAAACTTCACCCGAACTGAGTTCGGGCATAGCGCCCAGGAGGTTAAATAAGTGCCTGTAGAGACACCACCACCAAATTATTATATTGTAAGAAAATAATATATTCATAATAAAAAAAGAATAATTTTAATAATAAGAATTTATAATGCGCAGTTTTTGGACAGACAGACGGACGTCCTGCCTCTCTGGATGGCCCATGGCTTTTATGCCTATTCCCTTGAAGCTTCATGCCCACCAGGTAAGAGATTATTCATCAACATATCAGGGATTAGTGTTGATCTCCAGTATTCAAATCGCAAATTTTTATTGTGAATATTGGCACTTCCAGAATTCCTGAAGATCTTGCATATAGAGCTTTATCTTCGTAATCTTGAATATTTGAGATTCTGGGGAAAGTACCATGCATTGCTATCACAATATGCGCATGTACAAGTGCCGATTTTCACAATTAATTACTTCTATGAGTGTTGTCTCATGTGGTGATTACACTGCAGCTGCTATTTCACATTCTGCCACTAGATGTCGATGTGACAACACACATTGAGTTCGCAATATGCACACGAACATGTGCCGACTTTCACAATAAAGCTAATAAAGACTGGAGATCACGAATAGTCTAATTAACTGAGAATATTAGGCAAAAAATGTGCGGAATTTACGAATATTGCCTATGCTGTTCATCAATATTAAGGATCAGGTCTAGGTCTCACCGAGTTTCATCCTCTGGATAGATAGAGCTGTGTAATCTAGAAGGAGTTGCCGGTCTATTTTGGCTACAAAACTTCACCTAGGAATCTACTTACTTTGCTAAAATGGATAAAGACTTTCCAGTAAGTGAGTATTTAAAGCTGACAATACATTGCCTCCACAGTGTCCCACCATCCTGGAGAAGAAGTTGTGATTTACATTCCTAAGCAGCGTGTTGGGTTGGTGAAGAGGGGCTCCTACGCTACCGAAACCTTAACCCTTAAAAATATTGTGGCGGGACAGCCAATCAGCATCACTGTGACAGAGAACAAAGAGTTTGTAATGGTGACCATTCCTTCAAGTGAAGTACTACAGCAACGGGTAAGCTTCTGTAGAGCTCAGGAAAAAGCTATTTAGACCGAGCTTCCTCTGGTACCAAATTTGGGGTGGCTGGCCCCTGGGACTTTAAAAGCACGTAAACTGTTGACAAACATAAGGTAAAAGGTATCATTTTATTGGAGAGCGACAAGACATACATAAAAAAATACAGTTCACAGGTGACCTGGACAACAGGTCATGTATATATAAAACCAAACAACGCTTCATGGTCATGATCCCGGGTTAATTTTCCCAACGCGTTTCACCCTTATACTAAGGGCTTTGTCAGGGGTAAGGTCGGAGGTACAATAGTCACCCTAGAAGCAGATATTACATCTACTCACAGAGAACAAAGAGCTTGTAATGGTGACCATGTCTTCAAGTGAAGTACTACAGCAATAGAGATGGTCGAATTTTTTTTCAAAAATTCGACCATTTCGACGGTTTCGACTTAATTGCAAAGCCCCTGAGCATGGTACCAAACTTGCTGGAGATGTAGAGAAGGGTTGGGGGTACACTCCAAAAAAAAAAGTAAGTCTCTAACACAAATAGTCTTTTCACAAATTAAGTTCAAAGTCAAGTAAAATTTTCGAAAATTGGAATTTCGACTTTAACTTTGAACTTAATTTATGCAATTTATGCTATAATTTTTTCTTTCAAATGTTCCCCCAACCCTTCTCTACATTTCCAGCAATTTTGGTGATGATACCGTTTTCAGGGGCTTTGCAATCAGCTCACAAAGTTAGCAAGTCGAAAAATTCGACCATCTCTAACAGCAACGGGTAAGCTTCTGTAGAGCTCGAATCCCAATTCCTGGCAAAAAGCTTCTTTGAAGAAACATCCTTTCTAAATGCAAGATTCTGCACTCTGAGGAAAACAAATTTATAATGAACCCCAAATGAATGGGTTAGGTGCTTGTTTTACCCAGGGTGAGATCAACTTACCATACTTTTCGCACCATAACACACCCCCCCCCAAAAAAAAAATCTTTGGTCTTATGGTCCGTTCGGCAGCAGATGGTCACGTGGCAGGTACTGTTGCAGATAGGAGAGCTACCCGCAGGCATCTCTTTCACCCGCACTGTATGTAAATTGAGCCCAAGCTGCTTAGCAGCTCTGCCATAGGGTCTGGAGCCGAGGAAGCTTTCAGAGACAGCTCTACCCCCCCTCCTTAACTCCTGCTCTCCTAGTTGGAGCACAGAGCTAGGAGAAAGCTAATATATTTTTTGCCCATTGGACGCTCAGACGTGTAGGATGCGTCCTATACAACGGAGCATCTTATGGTCTGAAAAATACTGTACCTTATTCTTAGTTTTTACCTTTTTATTAGATTTCAGAAACCTAGCGGTCTAGCACTGACTTTATCCTGTGCAATGCTGGACCGGCAGCCCTGTATTGTACAGGAAAAAGCTAAAGCATGCCCACAAACCAGAAATGTCTGGCAACAGATTATAACCTAATGTTATTATAAGTGTATCTTTATATATATATATCATCCCCTAGGCATAACACACAAGTAATCCTTGCCGTGAGGATAGGAAACTCCAGTAAGGGGTAGTCACTTCTTCTCCCTAAAGTTTATTAAAGCTGTAAACTTAAAAAAAAACCCTAACATTTGCATTATTTTAAAGACAGTGAAATGTTGGTGGTCAGGTTTACACGTACAGTACATAATCATAGAATCATAGATGAATTGCAAGCTGGACAAATCTGTAACTTTAATTAACATTCAGTTATATGCACTTGGTATTGTTAGTAAATGTTAACACTTACAATACTTTATGTCATTGGACACTAATCAAAAACGTGCTTTTTATTTTGCAACACTAAATATAAATTTACAAAGCTTCAGAAACGTAATTTGTTTTTTCCATTTAAAGGATTGCAATGCTACAGGAGATAACATCCACAGAGTTCAGGCATACTACAGAATTGACTTTGTCCTAGAGTTTGCTGAAATAGCGTATCCCATGAACTGGACACTGGAAAATTATTATGAATGCTCAGGTAAATTTTTTCATGAATTTCAATGGTTACAGACAGGCAACTGACTATATTTCATGTGCCCCCCCCCCCTCGGGGTTTAAGGCCCCCCATACACATATGGATCCCTAGGCGATCACCTGCACAAAGAAGGCGGCCACCTTGAGCGATCGACCAGAATAGTTGAGTCGGTCGCAATGCGATCTGCCTTGATGGTTGTTTTCTGGTCGATCTCTCTACTTTGGATGGGGATCAGGGTCCTGTCCGTTTGGACCACCACGTTGTGATCAGGCACTGTCCAAACGCATGGGAATCCATGCATGTATTCCCAGCTTAAAACACCAAAGTATCTCCAGTACAGATGATAAATGAGATGCTGACAACAGAAGTATGCAAATTGTAGCAGACTGAAACTGTGCCAATCAAACTCAGGAGCCCCTGTGCTTGATTGGCTCAGTTTCAGTCTGCATGCATTGTCCATGTTATTGTTAAAATTAAATTTCAAGCTGCTACAATACTGATATTCTGTCTAAAGCCGTCCCACAGTTAATGATGGTCAATGAGAGGCTGAAAGGTTTGCATTAACATACAAATTTTATACAAATACCACCAAGTGCAACCACTGCTGTCCTTAATTTGCTCGATTTTAGTCTGCATACAATTTCAGCATCTCATTGACCATCTCTACCTCCAGAAAAGCTTTTCACAACTTAATGCCTTTAAGACATTGTGTTCAGGGCCCTGAATAAGCATACGCCGGTATGGAGTAGTACTGAGATGCTCTAAATAAAACTTAGTCGTTTTGGATGTGCATTTGGCTCATGGGGCGTAAAGGAATAATAATAAAGTTTGCATGTGTCCACCCACTATTCTAAAGTGATGATTTTTCCTTATTAATTTGGGATTTGTGATGCAATAGGTCATATCAATACTTTCTGTTTTAAGCTGGCTGTACTATGCAACTAACTAAGTGGAAAATAGGTGAAACCAGTAGGTATTACTATACTAAATGCTTAGAGCAAGATTGGGTCTACACTTAAAACTGCGGATGGTGTTATGGGCACGTCAGCGTTGTTTCTCCACTATTCAGGCTCTGTTTGTGTCAGTCTTAGGTGTCAGTTTTGGGTGTATTCATGAACAAACCATGTATATGGGCATGGTATGTGAATCCGCTGTGTCTGTAAGATGCCAACGGACCCCAATCATTGTGTATAGCACAATACTTCCCATAGGGGAATGCCAGGGGCGTCCACACTGTTCCTTAAAAAATTTAGTGTAATCTAAGGGCACATACACACAGTATAGTGCTGCAACGCAGTGCGGCTAGCTTTACAGCAAAGTACACAGCAAAGTCCACTAGCCCTGTGCTTGCGTTTCCATTCCATGCCTTATTAAACACTCTATGCAACCTACTTTTCTGCAGGCTCTGTGCAACTTTGTATGGGAGACGCAAGTACAGCGTGTAGAGCAAAATGCTTTTTTTGCCAGTAACTGGCGTGGTTAGCTACCACCTCCGTTATCAGACAAAAACGCAACTGCAATGCACCATGGCTAGTGTGAACGTGCTCTAAGGTTTGTTAATGCTACAGCGTCGGTTATCCACAAAAATAACTGCACCTACACCATGGCTTGTGTGAACAAGGGCTCTATTTCCACAGTGTCTGATACCATGCGCTTTGGGCATTCTGATTACCATAGATGCGTTTATGGTTCTTTAAAAAAAGAAAACGCATCTTATCGGACACCATGGAAATAGAGCTTGAGGGTCCCCACACACGTAAAGAGCCATGGCCTATTTTGCCGCCAACCGATGTGCATGCGTGCTCGCCCCAAAGCTTTGACATGTCCGTAAATCTCTGGCTGATGCCATTAGTTTCAGTGGGCGTCACCCACAACGGGTTCTCGCCGATACTCTGAGCGATGGAGAGCAGCATGATGATGTCATCACGTTGCTCTTAACAGCTCATCTGTTGATCTTGAGGAAGCAAAATTTACTTGCTATAAACATAGGTTCAATCAGGTTACATATATTAAAATATGTTGTTTACAGACAGGGAAATTGGTCTGCTGAAATACATGAAATGCTTGAAATTAAGTTTACTGTACTATTAATATTTAAGATAAATCTATTGATGCAGCAAAACATTAGAAATAGCACTAAACTACAAATGATGTATCTATTTACAGGCCTACCACCCAAAACATCCCTTGACGCCAACAAAAAATTAAACATAACAGCGGATAGAGAAGATAGAAAAGAGGATCAACAAAGTCTTTCAACAACAGCATCACCAAACTGGACAACTAAATCCCCTTTACCAACAAAGCCAGCTCAGTACACCCAGGAAAAGCAAGATGGATATTTTACCATAACATCCAGTCTGGGGTCTCAAACTATCAGCAGTTATAGCCAAATAAGTTCAGCCAGTGGAGTTCCTATAAAGGCAACAGAAAGTAGTCCCCAACATTTTGTGGAGAGCAGTGGAGTTGAGATCAGTGGTTCAGGGGACTTTTCTGAGTCTCTGCTTTATGAAAATACAACATTTGAGTCTTCCGACTTAGGAAGTGGAACCCAAGAACACAACCCTGATACTTGTCTCATGAATGAAAGACAACATTTGTCGGACTTGTCCTCTGCGATATTAACAGGGACAGTTTTTCTGGCTGAAGTTGCAAGAAGAAACACAACATTTTCAATCAACAATACCAATCCAGAAGAAGAAATCCATCACTCATTAAATATGAAACCAACAGACTCTTCATCCGCTGCACAACACGACGGATTAAAAAACATAAATTTTAGGCCTGAAACACATCCAACCACTCTCAGCAATACTGACCATCCTAAGCAATTTACGAGCAATCAACTACAAAAAGAGGAAAAGTCAATGTTTAAATCAAAGACGGAAAAAGATCATGTTGCTGACCATAAAAAAGCAGAAAATCAGACGCCGATTCTGACAAAAAAAGGTCAAAATAGGCAACCTGAAAAAGTGCAGTCAGAAGCCGATGCTGGACATCATTCACCACCGTCCAATGGTTTGTCTCAGCTCTTGAAGGGTCCTCCATATGCTGTTGCTTGGTCAAGATCTTATCATCACACTGAGGAGATATTGAATGAGATAACCAATGAGATAGAAATGATTGTTTCTGATGAGGAACTTTTGTTAGCAACATCGAAATAGCCAAACTATCATATTTTTCGCACAGCCAAACCCATGGTTTTCTGGATTTTTTTTAGGGGAATGTTTTTTGTTCTGGACTGTGTGTCTCTGCTGTTAGCACACTTTGCTCTCTGCCTCTCCCTCCTCCTAAGTGATATACACACTAATGAAGGCTGTGTGTATATATGCACTTAAGAGGAGGGGGCAGAGAGCAGAGAATGCTCAGAACAGAGACACACAGCGCAGAGCAGCAACACTCGCTCCGGCTGCAGCAGTGCCTGTATACATGTTGGCCGATATACACACTGCTTTCATCAGTATATATGGGCACTGAGGAGGGAGGGGCATAGAGCAGGGAGTGCTCAGAGCGGAGACACACAGAGCAAAGGAGAAACACTCACTACGGCTGCAGCAGTGCCTGAATACAACTTGTATAGAGGCACTGCTGACAGCCCGGATAAACTCTGTTCTCTGCATTTCTCTGCACTGTAAGACACACATATGTTTCCCCTCTGATTTTGATGGGGGGAAAGTTATAGAACGAAGAATATGCTATGTTTTGATAAGCTTATCTTGAACAGGTCTTTCATGTATCTACTAGCTTATGTTAAATACAATGTGATGACTGCAGGCAGTTATTCTGACAGCGGCCCTGGCTACAAGATAAGGTGTCTAAATTACTATGTTAGCATAGACATGTTATTTCTTATTTAAAATGTCGAATTTTCTTCATCTAATTGACCATCTCTACAAATTACCAATGTGGCTAAGAGATAATATTTAGAAAGGTGAATCATACATTATGCCTGAAAGGATCAGCAGAGGCGCCAACGTGCATAGGCGACACAAGCATTTTTTGCACAATGCAATCCAGTCTGGTGTCTCAAACTTACAGCAGTTATAGTCAAATAAGCTCAGCCACTGGAGTTCCTATAAAGGCAACAAAAATTAGTCCCAAACATTTTATGGAGAGCAGTGGAGTTGAGATCAGTGGTTCAGAGGACTTTTCTGAGTCTCTGCTTGAATGAAAATACAACATTTGAGTCTTCCGACATAGGAAGTGGAAACCAAGAACACTACCCTAATCCAGAAGAAAAAAAAAACCAATACTCATTAACCTCCTTAGTGTTCATCACGAGCCCATCTCGTCCAGAGTTTGTGTGCAGAACAAACTCTGGATGAGCTGGGCTCCCATGAAAGCTGCATATCTTCACTGCGGCTGAAGCTGCGGCTTCACTGATCGCGTCACGGTGCTTCTGCTCTGCAGACCTCACTGCCAGTGTCATGAATGACACTGGCTGTGTGGAGAGGGGAGGGGGGAGGGAGAAAAAGGCATACTGCCATTGCCTGTACCACACTGTTAAAAATGGTGCGGTACAGGCGGTGCGCTAGGGAGGTTAAATATGAAACAAGCTGATTCTTCATCAGCTTCACATGATGGATTAAAAAACATACATTTTAGGCCTGAAACACGTTCAACCACTCTCGGCAGTAGTGACCATCTTAAACAATTTACCTGTCCCGCTGTCAGAATCCAGGACAGGGTGGGGGACCAGGCATCACACACTGAGATCCAGACAGAGGTGGTGGTGACAAAAAACGGATTTATTTGCAGACTTACATGCAGGAACAAACACAGGTGAAAAAGTCAGAGGTACAGGGGTGTCCACGGTTCAGGGTTCAGGTTCATGGTTCAGGGACAAGAAGCCAGGGAAAGCATGAAGTCCAGCCAAGCAAACAGCAACAGATACAGATACAATGAACAGCCAGCGTGGTCTGGATGAAGCACACCTAAATAGCCCTAAGCTAACGAGGAAGGTGTGCGCTCCACCCAGCCCATGCTTGCAGGGAGCCACCTGCTGGTGACTGTGGGAGTAACCCATGGATGGGCAATCACAGTGCCACCAGCAGGCGGTGATCGGTACAGCCAGGGTCCTAACTCCCGCTGGATAGGTAAGATGCCCTGAGGTTAGTTAGGGGTGAGTAATGTTTGCAAACAAACTCACCCCAAATTAATTTGGGAGGTTGATGATTAATACTGAATTTGTTTTTTGTCCAATCTTAAATGGAATGGTTATGTTGTTACTATGCATGTACAAACCACAATAATGGAGATGTTTAAAAGAAAATCACCAGAATTTTATTGCAGGAGTTAATGAAATCTGTTGCAAATCTTACTGTCTATGCCCAGATTTAGACAGTGAGGTATAAAAAAGTGTTCAATAGAGAAGGGGTAAGGAAGAAGGGTAAGGGGAGCAGGAAGGGTATAGCACAAGAGAGAACCATGACCATGCTGGTCTTCCCCTTTCACAATAAGGTTCTAGTTTTGAATATCTCAATCACTTTTTTAGAAAACCATATTTAATAAAGACATCGTAGCATCTGCAACCAAACAGAAATGATCATTGGTCGGACTACCCTTATCTTCTGGCATTTAATTGGTTGCTATGATTCACTGCACACCATTGCTCTCTAAAACCTGTTATTTAATAAAGGCATAAAATGTTATAAATGTCATTTTTGATCTTCATTTGCCTCAGCATCCCTTGTATCAGTAACATCTGCAGTTTGTTAAGGATTAATTACTTTGTGGCATTTGGAAGAAAATAATTGTGTCCTTAAAATGCTATCCTGAATAAAACATGTTTTATAAATAAATGCACTTCGGTTTTATAGCCGGGATCTTATTTGTGAGCCATGAAATTGTTCTAATGTATCACTGACAGGAGATGTACTGGAAGAACATCACTATACTCAAATAGTAGCGCAAATGGTCCCAATTTGAACTAAAGCCCCCCATAGACAGGCAGACTCCTCCATACAACTTTCATGAGACCTACCAA
>CM070038.1:96743067-96755940 GCA_036250615.1 Ptychadena robeensis
GGGATTGTGCTGTTGGGGGTGGAACAGAGTACATAAGTTTTACCAAACCCTCCCCCCCCCCAGAGTGTTTTCCTCCGACAGTGACCAGAAATGCTTTCTGGTGGTGGGGGTGGGGGAGTTGTGCATGGAGTCCATAAGTCTCATCACCCCAGCCAAGGTGTTTGCCCGGGGTGCCAATCTCCCTAGGACCGCCCCAGGTTCCCAGGTGATCCATTTCAACCATTAGATAACCTGTAGGACTTCCCTTCCTAAGCCTGGATGCTGCACAGCTTCACTGCACTTATAGCATATATTTCACTGCTGGGTTTGAGCTATTTATAAAAAATTTAACCTGTGCTATGTTCCTGACTATTTTCTGTTTGTCGCCTGCCTGACCCTGACTATGCCTGTTGGCTGACCTTTCTAATACCTTGTTTGAAATCTGATCCCCACTTTGTACCCAACCACCCACTGTCTGCTGCCAGCCCTCACCCTGCCTAGACCTGACTACTCTCCCGTCTCAATATATTCAATACTGTGTTAGTGAAGTGCGTCAGCCCCCACCCAACCTTGTTTGTTTGTAGGCTTCTGGTTCCTTTTCCAATCCCTGTCCCAGACGTCATCCTTTGCGAACAGAAGACCTGGGTGCCACCGAGTGCCAGGACAGAGCAACTAGCCTCCCACATGTTTATATGTAATGAGCTCGGCAGGGATTGGGTTATTGACATCTGGGCTGCAATGACCTCACACGATGGTTCTGAATTTCACTTTTTTTTGTCTATTGTATTAATTTAACATAGGAAGGCCTTGATCATGATATAGAGTTCCATATGATCATGCTGTAGAGTTCTATGCCACAGCTTTGCCGCAGGGACAGCAGAGGGCAGTACGGTCTCACAGTATATAGTGAACGAGAAACAGCAACAGACTGGCAAGTGATCCAAAGTCTCAGAAACAGGCGGAAAGAATAGAAACAAATAATCTCACCATGTAAAGCCTCAGTACAATCATCTGCTTCGCTAGGGGATTGTGTCCTCCCCGAGACACCTGCATTGTGCTTCCTCGTCTCCTGCTTTGAATGTTTTTACATAATTGATATCACCCAGTTGCCTTAAGCTAAACAGTATTTATCTATGGGGACTTCTCGGTTTCCGAGATACTTACCTATTTATGTTCTGTGTTCCTGCTTGTTGGGGAATTGCCGTCTCAGTTATTTTGAGGTTTGTTCCACAATTCCAGGCATGTTTAGCTTCTTAAGTTGAATTATATAATTATCTCATTGCTCACACAGTTTGCATGTTAAAAAAAAAATAAATGGCTGGAAATCGACTTCATTCGAGGAAATTATTACAATATTTGGCATGGAGGAGTGGCCTAGTGGAAGTGGCGGGGTTCCAGGCCTGGGCATGAAAAATTGTGTGTTCAGCTTTAGTTGTATATGGGTTAGTGAGAATTCCGTGTGAAATGGAAAAGTTTTTACCTAAAATAGTGAAAGTTAAAGCTCTCCCATCAGAGTAAAGCCTTTGTTTAGCTACAGATATGACAGAGGTGAGGGGGTGTCAGACCACTCCAGAGAGACCACTGCTTCCACACAGAGAAAGGGTTTCCTAACATACACATGTTACTTACCTACATCTGGTCTTCGTCCAGGGACAGCGACACATAAAAATAAAAAAAAACCTACCTTTCCTGGCTGCTCGTACCTATGCCACCATGCCTGGAGTGTCCGGTCCTACAGGCTTTAAGATGGAGGAGCGAGACTCTTCTAGTTTTGCTTCATCAACCCATCTGCCCTTTTGTTGTCACCTTGCCAGTGGTTCCCAAACTTTACTTGCAAGGCCCCCTTTTCTATTTAGAAACATTATCAAGCCCCCCCCCCTCCCTGTTCCAACACAGGTTCAGAATAAGGGCCAGTGCCCCCCCCAAAATACCTTCGTGCCCCCCAGTTTGGGAACCACTGCTCTATGCAGTATTAGGAGCTGTACTGAAGCACATTACTCAGGCAAGGTCATTTGTTGTCACCATAAGGAAGTGGGTCTCAACCTTTTTAGATCCACGACCCTGGAAATGATGTTGCAAAGTGTCACTTGCTGTATTTGGAACGCGGAAGTGTCGGTGCAGGGTCCCACTCCGCGACATCAATTCTGGCACAATGAGGTAATGTCCCCTTCCTTAAATTTTCCCACCCTGTTAGTGCAAATAATGTGCGTGGTTAGAAGCAAGCATAATGCCCCATCCTTCCTTAGTTTGGAGGGAGAGGGCATTACTCTTTCTCCTAACTTACCACCCTGCTTGTTGACATCAGTGTTGCTGCTTGTTAGGAGCAGCTCTGATGCTTACAGAGAAATGGTAATTCGACCCCCAAGGTGGTCCCAACCCACAGGTTGAGAACCATTAACATAAGGAAATCCACCCTCTATAATGCCACACAGCCTTCACTAGTGTGCATATAGACAGGAAGAAGCTGAAATAGACCAAAGGAGATAAGCAGAACTAAGATGCATCAATTTAGTAAGTCAAATGTAATTCCAATAGAACTTCATTTCTATTTTAAACCAATAACCCTGTGACACCCAAACTTTCTTTATTTAAAATCAAACTTCTGCTTTCTTTTAAGTGATAGTTTGCTTTATTTCCCTCCTGTTAACATTTACCGCCTTGTATCTATATCATACAAAATACAAATAACCACTTGGGACTAAACATGACTAATTCTTTGATCATCAATTCTGAACCGTGTTTTACCACCCTGCGGGGATATTTTTTTTGGTACTTTTTCGAAAGGATAATGATTTTAATTCATTCCTCCTTAACCCTTTCCAAGCGCAACATCTCATCACCGTTTCCCCCGTTTATTATAATACCCAGACTGGGGCCTATAAAATGGAATTAAAAAATTTCCAAGATGATCGTACGCTGGACGATCTGTTTTATTATGTCTATATGGCAGGTAATAGGACACACAATCCAGCCATTTCAAATATTAAAAACAAGGAAAATTCCCCCAGTCCGTGCTGAAAAAGCGATTCTGCTAATTGCGCCTCATCGCAGTTCCTAAGACATTTTCATAATTTTTAATTTCTTAAATAATGAGACGTGATTGCTGGGGACACAGGAGGGCACTAAGGTTGAAATGAACTTGAGGGCTGCTGATACAGCAGATCTCAGGGATAAAAAAAACAAAGATATTTAAGGTTAAAATAACTCACACTTTTCTTGAGTATTAATCCGGTCATGCTCATACAGAAGGATGAGGCAATGGAGGGGGGCATGATGGGACACAATGGATGGTACTGTTGTTCCAATTATCCAACTGGTGGTGGGGAAATCCAGCTTAAGGCCCCCACACATGTACTGAGTGGGGGATGACAAATCAGCGATGGAGTGCAGCATGATGATGTCATCATGCTGCACTCTGTCGCTCACAGCATCGGCGGGCACCCTTTGTGTGCCGGCCGTTAGTTTTAATGGGGACGCCGGTCTCCATTGAATTTAACGGCATTGGCCAGAGATTATCAGACATGTCCGTTCTCTGGCCAACCGAGCTTTGGGGCGACAGGGATCATGTGGGCACCCCCAATTGGCGGCAAAATTGTCAGAGAGCGCGCATGCACATCGGTCTGCGGCAAAATCGGCCGCCGCTCGGTGCGTGTGTGGCGGCCTTAAGTCAGGGGGCAGGGCCCCCTGGGTGGGCGCAAAGGTATTCCAGGGGGGCGCAGACCCTCATTCTTAACCTGTGTTTGAATAGAGAGGGGAGGCTTGATAATGTTAGAAAAGGGGGTCCTGCAAGGAAAGTTTGGGAGCCACTGGTCTAACCATAAACGATGCAAAATGTATTTAACCAAATTGAAACCAGAAAACAATAGTTGATGAAACCGATTGTATTTTCAAATAAATATTTGAACATAATCAGCAAAATAAGAGGCCAATCGGTTAAATATCATCAGTACGTCGTGGGAGATGCACATCCTCGCACTCAACAACTCGGCCGACTGAAGGATAGCACACCCCCCCTCCACTACAACTCGGCCATCAGGAGGGCCCCTTGCTTTAACTTTATATAGGGCCCCCAAAAGGCTAGAAACGGCCTGAACATCATCATCATATAATGACAATGTACCCGGTGTCATGTTATTTTAATACAGATTGATTTATTCGGTGGACGGTACATTGAACACTTGCAATTGATCTTAAGAATTATAATATTGATTGTAAATCTTACCCTAGTGTATCCTTAGAAGTAACAATGAACACCTCTTAATTGGTCCCATTTGGTTTGCTAAATTTATCATTGAAAATATTTTGTTATATAATCTAGGTACATGTTACATGTTGTCAGTTTACAACTTCAGGTACATGGCTTGATTTTGTGTTTGACTCCCGAATGATCGATCACCGTACCTTCCCACAGCTGCCCACCTTGAGCGATCAATCGATCAGCCAGGGATTGAGCACACAAAGTGGTGCACATGGATTCCGTGTCACCTTGAGGCGATCGATCACTAGGGAATCGAGTCATGCATGGCCCACTTTACTCTCTGCCTGTGTTACTCTTCTATTTCATTGTTCCCTGATATCTCTGAGAAAGACAAAAAAAGCCACCCCCTTATGTTACAGACATGTGGATAGAGGATGGGTCTTTGGAGTCAAGATCAGGACAAGGGTAACAAAGCTACTTCTCAATTGATACAGCAGAATAAAGCCCTACTCACATGAGTCAATACCCATTTGATGGACCCGCAATCCACCGCTACGTATGGCGAATCGATGCGCACCACTTTGGCAATCAACCAGGATTTACGGACATGTCCATTCCATGTTCGATCAACCTTTCCGGAGCGGGATCGGGCATGGTGATCGTTAGTTGATCGAACGAAAAATCATTCCATGTGTGGAGTGGTTCAGTGTTGCCTCCCATGGACAGAGGTATCTAACCCAGAGGCTGCAGACCATAAGTTGGCTCTGGCACATAAGCTCCTGTGCTGCAGAAGTCAGAGCTTTTAAACAGAAAGGCCCACTAAGGTTTCCACTGAGCTTCCCAATGGGGGGGCTCAGCTGCGGTGCGTCCTGGTCTAGGCCACATTAATAGCCAAATTGTTGTAAATGCAAGTACAATATGCACCCAAAGGAGTAATGGACACCTATTGTACTTCCAAAATGTTGGCCGGTAGTGATGAAATGGATCTATAGCCAACATCCCCTATTCAAAAACTGTAAATACAAAGGGAGCACCACACAAGGCGATTCAACAGGGGATGGATATGTTATTTTTACACAACCTAAATATTTAAGATCTTGTTGTTTGGGTATCCAGGACAAATAAGAAACCAAAGGCTGACTTTCCGACACACTCCATAAAAACCTGCAAACAACCATTTTGGTTAGACTGGTCCCTTTAAACTATGGTTATACCCTTCTGGTAACCCCAGTCATGGAGACAGGCTGATCCCGCTTCAGTGCGTACACAGTAGGATACAAAGCAGATTGATATAAACATATCAATCACACATTTCATCACCAGGAATGGTAAGTATCAGTGGATGTGAAAATGCTGATTTTGCTGGAACTCAGTGCTGTCAGTTACAGCCAAGTTTGATGTAAACTCTGACAACAGAAAAATAGAGAGACTTATAAAGCTAGCCATACACGTGTCGGATTCCATGGCCAGTTGATCACTCACCCGATCGATTCCAGCGATCTCAGCGGGAATCGGAGCTCCGATCAATCAGCCAATTAAGAGTATCCGATCGCTGCATACCACCTTGTCCCACGGATTCCTGGACGATTCCGTGTCCGATCACTTACTTCCCAAATGGCAACTCCCCCTGATGTGTGCTGAATCAGATCAGAAAGACAGAAAGCCCCTGATCAATCGGACGCAAACGATCGGACAAGGTGGGCTGCACGCGATTCCGCCACGATCGTTTCGCGTGCACGCGCCCGGAATCGATCGTGCCAGAATCCGGTGGGAATCCGACACGTGTATGGGGGCCTTTACAGAGCCATCAGCAATCTAATGACTGAGAGAGATGAGAGCAGAGAAGAGACTTTGTGATATTGTTCACAATTCAGTTACTATGTTTATGTTGCCACACAAGATGTCCTAAGCAAATATTGCTCTGTGGGTGGGTTGGGACCTCCTTGACCATTTTCACAGGGGTCGCTATGTTCTAACTAGTGATGATCGTGAATATTCGAATTACGAATATTAATCGCGAATATTGGCAATTTGGAAATTCGTGAAGATAGTAAATATATTGCAGAATATTCGCAATTCTGGATGTTCTGTATTTTTTTTCCATTACACACGCCTCTCAATGCAAGTGGATGAATGGGAAGGCTGTAACAAGAGCTTAGCAACACTCCCTGCGACCATCAACAGTTAAATCCAATATTGGGGTAATGCGAATATTCGGAATATTGCGAAAATCTGCACTTTTGAAAATTTGCGTCCAAGATGGCGTCCAAAATTCACAATATTTTTTCACCATGCCCCTCAATGCAAGTCAAACATATATTCGCAAAATTCGCAAAAAACTGCCGATTTTCACAATAAAAAGAATATTGCCGAATGAGAATATTTTCCGAATGTTTTCCAAAAAATTTGCGGCATGCTGCGAATACGAATGTTGCCTATGCCGCTCATCACTAGTTCTAACAAGCAGAAGCACTGATGGCCACAAGCAGGGTAATGCCCCCTCCCTCCAAACTTAGGAGGGATGGGGCGTTATGCTTTCTCCAAACTTCCCACCATTATTTGCACAAGCAGGGTGGAAAAAATATAAGGCAGTGAACATTAAACGTACCTGATTGTGCCAAAAGTGATGTTGCGGAGTGGGACTCTGCACCCGCACTTCCGCATCTCAATACATGAAGGGTCACTTTGCAACGTCACTTCCAGAGTCCTGATGTAAAAAGGTTGAGACTGTGTTAACATGTAGTGAGTGTCATATTGACAAAAGGGACAGCTGCCTTCCTATCCTATCTCTTACTTCTTCCTATCTGGTGCACAATTTAAATTATACTACTGAAAATATAACTCCATTCAGGTAAGTGCCCAGCAATGACCACAGGCCACACACATGGATTCGCGAACGATTGTTGAACAGGTTTACGCTGCAATTGGCGCACAAGCATTCAATGATTGTTTGGCGAATCCATGCGCACCACTTTGAATGTTCAATCCCTTGCTGATATTTTGGATATTATGGATGGGGATCAGCTGACCAAATCATGTGCTTCTCCAGGAGAAGTTTTTCTAGGAGAACTTGCCGTCACAACATGACTATGAACTAACCTGGTTGGCCAAATTTGGTCTCAGAAAAGGAATTTTTTCCTCATTATTATTTGGGTCATTAGAATAAAAAGCGTAAGATCCTCAGGTTGATAGAACACCTACCTCCTACTGAGAGGCCAACAGGAATGCTAGCGTTGCACGCGCCAGTGTTTATGCAACATTTATCTACGGGATCTGTGTTAACCATGTAGCGCGTACGTCTTGCATCACTTCCATTTTCGTTCCATTAATCCAGGACCTTTCAGCAGCAGCCGCCTACCAGATTGAAACTGATGGGGTAGCAAAACACTTTCAGATATTAGAGAGCTGTCAAGACTCTACAAGCAGCAGGCCGCTCAGGGGAGGCCAACCTGCCCCGCACATGTTCCGTGGAAGATGCTGGGAACAGGAAGTCGCCTAGATTGGGCCAAACCGTTTTCATTTATGTGGTTTGTTTAATCCCTTGGATTAAGTTTCTGAAAATTTCACAGTTCAAGTCTTACAAAGAGAAGTCCCCCTTTTATGTTGGCTTTTTAAAAGCTAGGAGCCGTGAGTGGAAACAGATGTGCTTTCCAGGATCCAGATGCGGCACGTGTGAGGGGAGACGGAAAGGGAAAAGCAGCGGAAAAACAGTAGCAAGAGTCAAACGTGCAGCCTACAGCAGTGCTGGGATGCAAAGCAATCCAGCGGAGGTTAATGGAGGACAGATTGAGATAATCAGCTGCACATTGATGATGTGATCCATAAACACCAAAAGATTTAAAGGGACCGGTGTTCTGATGATCTGTCCTACCCCGTCGAGATGTGCTACCCTGCATAAATTGAGGGTAGAGAACATCTCAACAGGACTGTAACTTTAAGCCCTCTGACCCTAACCCCCCAAATCCCTCAGCTTAACCCCTCACCTGAACCTCCTAACCCAGAGAATCCCTAAGCCTAACCTCCAGCACTCCTATTATCATTATCATCATTTATTTATATAGCACCAACATATTACGTAGCGCTAATACACACAGGTACAGGAGTTGAGGACCCTGCCCGATCGGGCTTACAATCTAATAGGTTCGGGAACAGAGTATATGATAGGTGGGGTTTGGGACTGGCATGGTGGTGATGCTAGGAGTGAGAAGATGGGTAGGCTAGACTGAAGAGGGGGATTTTCAGGGTATTTTTAAAAGTGCCAAAGGTAGGAGCAAGTCTAATGTGGCGGGGGAGAGAGTTCCAGAGAGTAGGAGCAGCCCTAGAGAAGTCCTGAAGTCGCACATGTGATGATGTTATGAGCGGGGATGTCATTAAAGGGTCACTGGAGGAGCCAAGGGGGCAGTTAGGGGTGTAATTATATAAAAGTTTGCAAATGTAAGTGCGACAGGAGACGTGGAGTGGTTAAGAAGTAAGGCACAGGACTTTGAATTTGATTGTCTGGACAATTGGAATCCAGTGTAGAGATTTGTAGAGAGGAGCAGCAGATGAGGAGCGGTTAGAGGAGTAAATGAGTCTAGCAGCACCATTCATGATGGACTGAAGAGATGACAAACCAACTAATGCCTGCCATACACCCACAGATGGGTGCAGACAGACTAGCCCCGACGAGCTCCGATATGCACCGTGATGACGTCGACGTGCATTCTGGGGCTGCTTCAATCGGCCGGGCACCCTTTGTGTGCCGGCCATTATCTTCAATGAAGACACCGGTTGAAGGTAATGGCATTACCTTCATTGAAGGTAATGGCATTGGCTGGCATCGGCCAGAGAACATCCGACATGTCCGTTCTCTGGCCGGCCGAGCTGTGGGGCGACAGGGATCTGTCCATGTGGGCACATTGGCGGCCGATTTTGCTGCCGACCGAAGGCGCGAGCGCACACGCCCGTCGGTCAGCGGAAAAATCGGCCGCTAATCGGCATGTGTATGGCAGGCATAACACTGAAAAAGTATCCTGTGATGGAGAAAGGTTACGGAGGAGATCACTCCATTCCTGTGATGCGGCTACCAGGGTAGCTCACCTCAACGAGTAGGTCATCTCAACATTGGTTTTTCCTGTATTTAATATAATGAACTTTTGAAGCACATTGTGAATTTCTCACAGTTGTGGAAAAGATAGATAGAGCTCATCTCATTGCTTGGCTGGAGGACAACCAGCATCATCTAGTCTTTTCCTTCTTACCCTGACTGTCCCTGGTCAGCTCCTTTGATTTATTGGATTTCCGTTTTTTCAATCATGAAAGTTTAGGAAATGTGAGTGTTCCATGGGTGATCTGCATCCAAATGTAGCCTACCTAGAAATCTCCACTCCTCCAAGCTGATCCTGGCTCATCAAGGAACTTTGATATACAAATGCGTTCTGAGAGCCACCCCATTTCATGAATTAAGGCTAAGTGCTGTAATTTTAGGAGGCTATTACACCATTGTGTCTATAAATTTCACAGAGAAGTAGAGAGACCCAATGGTGGGGTGATAATGAGAATAGGAAGAAGGGCCAAGTGAAGTCATCCCTTACAAACATACATGTAAATACATACATTATATATATATATATATATATATATATTAGGAGAAGATTTTTTATTAAAATAAAATCCTGCAAACACTAAAATGTTTACAAATATACAAATTTTCTACGGAACAATTCCATTGCTTTACAGATATCAATCCTTACATATTTATAAACCTAAATTAGAACCATCAAAATTAATGGCCAAGAAACATCCCACCATCAATGCATGGAGCATGCACAAAATCTAAGGGGGTGAAAAGAAAAGACAGCAAACAGAAGCCCAGAGTTCTCCACACCTTCATCCAGACATATCCGGACATTACTCACCTGCAGAATATTGCTCACCACCACTTTGACCACACCAGGGAGGACATTACCACCTCACCAGGGAGAACTTTACTATGAAGGACAACCTGACAGTGTGCGTTCCATATGTAATAATGGGTCACCAGTTAAGGCTAGGGGGATCGAGGTTTAAGGTTTAGGAGATTGGGGAGGTTAGTTTAGTTTTAACCCCCTAACCTTATCCTCACCCAAACCCCTTATCATAAACACCCCAAAACCATAAGATTAACCCTGTAGCTCATGAAAACTAGGGCTATCTTCACATGTGTAAGGGTAAAAAAATATATCACAGGGTAGAAAAACATCTCAGAACAGAAGTCAATGTTAAATACAAAGGAAATACTGTTATTTAATATTATTATAAAGAAACAAGAATAAGAAGCTTTATAAACATCAAAAACTTCTTAAATATGTCACTTGAAAATCATTGTTTCTTTGACTTTGAAGTAGAACAAAGTTCTCTGATCGTCTGTACCTGCCATTCCTTCTACTTACCACAAGATGGCCCCCTTCACTAGGCAGCAGCTAAGCAAGTGGCACTAAATTCCTGGGGCCCATGTTCAGCGTGAGATCACAGGCTGATACTGTAAGAATATAAAAATGATAATATAAAAAGTGGAGTAACCGTTAACAACTAAACTTGGATACATAAAAGATGAATTTGTTACATGTTAAACATAATTAGTGTTGATCGCGAATTGTTGCGAATATCGGCACATTAAGAATTCATGAAGATCTTGAAACTAGTGCTATATCTTCGTAAATGTGAATATTCAAGATTTTTTACACCAGTACCCGGAACTACCGTGCATTGCTTTCGCAATATGCGCATGTACAAGTGCCGATTTGGGCAATGACTGGAGATCACAAATTCTCAAATTTACAAATTTATTGTGACTATTAGGTCAACATTTTGCAATATGCCTGTGCTGCTCATCACTAAACATAATATGCCAGTTTAGTTATTGTTTTACTGTATTAAACAATAGAGATGGGCGAACACCAGCCCGGAGTGTCCGCGAACAGGGCGGGTCGAACTTTTAAAGATGTCCGCCGTCCGCCCTGTTCGCGGACACATTCAAATTCACAATTTGAATCGGAAAAACCGGATGTGACGTCAGTGACGTCACATCCGGTCCATGGAACGCATCCTGGAACGCATCGTTCCTGGTTGCGGGAGCCGGATGTGACGTCACTGACGTCACTTCCTACTCTGAGCCGGAATCTTCACTACAAGACCGGCTTCATGCCCGGTCTTGTAGTGAAGACATTCTTCCTCCGGCACGATCTCGCAGGTTCTGATCCTGCCGGAGGAAGAATTTAGATCTTCTTCTGGCCGGCGAACAGGACGGGTCGAACACCCGTACTGTCCGCCGGCGAGGCGAACGGCGAACATGCCGAGTTCGCGGCCGAACTGTTCTCCGGCGAACAGTTCGGTCCATCCCTATTAAACAATATGTATAAAGAGGTTGGATTTGCTATGGCACCATGGAGCAAATGGAGAAACCTCCCCCCACCTCACAAAGGAATTTTACTACTAGAGAAAAAGGGGATTTCATATACTGGCAATATATGAGAAATCTCATATATGAGGTATCTCACTTTTGCTTAATAAATTTCAACCAGAAACTAGATTTTCTTTCTTTATCCCAAAGGGTCATAATTTAAGTATTTTTTGGTATCTCCAGTGCCTGGGTTATTCTTGAAAAAGTCCCCAGAGGACGAAACGCGTCGAAGCAACACCCTTGCATATCCAATTGGACATTGACCTTCCAGCAATGGTTTGGTCTCTATTTCTGTCAAAGTTATGTTAGGGGGAAACGGGGACCACCATTTGTAGGAGGCCCTCTTTTTCTCCTCTTTCTGTATGAAAGAAAAACATGTGTCTTATCAAACAATGTGTGCTGCATTGCACTGGATGGATATTATTTACCTGTTTTAAATGGAATAAATTATGACCCTTTGGGGTAAAGAAAGCAAATCAAGTTTCTGGTTGAAATTTATTAAGCAAAAGTGAGGTACCTCAGAAACCCCCTTTTCTCATATATTGCCAGTATATGTATTAAACAATAGAAATAACTAAGCTGGGGTTCCTAAGGTGTAAGAGAGACCATACAAAACCATTCAGATATCCTGTATTGCAAGCATTTCCCACTTTTTTTCTGATTAAGTTCAAATTTAAATCCAAAACAAGAACTGTTTCACATTAAATTGATCTGTCCATCTAAAACTAAAATCCCATCTACAAAGCTTTTCTATTTCTTAAATTTTATGTTACATTTCAATAGTAAATTGAAAAGAAAGACTGATTTCCCAGCAGAAACAACAACAATGCTGCCCCATACAGCAGGTGAAAATGGGAGTCAACTGTGAGAATCTTCAATAACAAAATACCATTACAAATACTTTATTTACTGTATATACTCGAGTATAAGCTGACCTGAATATACGAAGAGGTATTCAATTTTACCCAAAAAATTATGGAAAATGTTTTGAGTACAAGCCTAGGGTGGGAAATGCAGCAGCTAAGGCTCAGAAACACGCAGCAAATTTGCTTTTCTTTTGGTCATTGTTGGAGATGGTTGTAAAATTTCAAACATCAGACTTTATTAGTAAATTGCAAAGCCCCTGAATATGGTATCATCACCATAATTGCTAGATATGTAGAGAAGGGTCATAGGAATATCATAAAAAAGAAAGTGTTACTTAAGCCCCCTATACACATTAAAGCTAGCCATACATGTTCCGATTCCATGGCCGATCGATCACCCATCCGATCGA
>CM070038.1:96756040-96772609 GCA_036250615.1 Ptychadena robeensis
AGAACAAAATTTGATTGTAGAGAAATTGTATGAAAAGATTGTAAGGTGTATGGGGGGCTTTAGCTTGTCTAGTTTTTACACAGATTTAGGTCAGATTGAAGTTAAATTTTATTAACCCAATTTGTGATATAGGGTCTTGATCCAAGAAAGTAATCCTGAGGCCCACCCCTGATATGAATCATAAACACAACCCTAGAGGGGACCCAAATGAACCCTTCAAATATCTAAATTGGGCTTTAATGGCCACAAAGGTAGGTAACAGATTAGTCCAATCCAATCATATGTAAAAAAAAAAATATATTATGTCGACATGTACAAGAGGCAGCCACTGCGCAATTGTTGTACATATGACATGGTTGATAATATATCATCAATGATTGGGTTACATAATCAGTTAACAGTATCTGTCTATATGTATTTTTTATATGTTTTATATGTAATGTGTAATATGTTTTCATGTGTTTGATAGAATTTTGTAATAAAGAAATTATTTTCAATATAAATAAGTGTGTATTCATGTATCACAAATAGCTTTGCAAACCTGTATTTAGTAGTTACAATATTGAGACTCCCTTATGGGAGCAGAGGTATGATACGTACTTAAAAGAATGATACATGTTCCTTTTCAGATTCTTTTATGATATATGTGCTAGAACATAATCTATTTTTTTTCTTCAAATGTTCTTACAACCCGTCTATTTATCTCCAGCAATTTTGGTGTTGATACCATGTTCAAGGGCTTTGCCAATCAACTCACAAAGTCCACCCACAAAATCTAAACATTTTCATCTCTTGTATCCAGTATAAGACAAATTCCATTTTTAAAGCACATTTAAGGTATTGAAAAATTCATCTTATACTCGAGTATATACAGTCATTTTAATCCAACTTGATTTAGATAAATAAAGCATGAGGTAGGGATGGGTAAACCTTTTAATAAGAAAAAAAACAGTATAGCATTTATATATATTTATATGTGTTTTATATAAGCAGAAATTGTTGCGCCTTTATACACAACCAATTGCATTTTTCAACTTTGTAGCCTTGTCGGTTGCTACGGGCAACACCCACATTGTTGCCGGCAAGCACCGTTAAGTAAACCTGAATCCATCTCCGGCGTTTTGTTTCATCCCCGTGGTTGTTTGTCACTTTCCTGAGTGTACGAGAAGCAGCTTATCATTCAGTGTCTGAAAGCCATACCCACGTTAATACCCGAACACATATTAGGTGATATAAACGTCGCTGAATTTTATCTTCATTAAAGCGTAAGAGAAAAGAGCGCCGCAGTGATTTTTATGATAGAGTGAAATTAGAAAGAAACTTTGAGGAGATTCACAAGTGCTGACATTTTTAAAATTTCCTCATCTTTCAAATGCGTATTGTTTTCCCTTTCTCCTTTTAATGGATGTTTGCCGTTCCTGTCGAGCGAGGCGAAAAAAGAAAAAAAAATATATATATCAACGTGGGACGTAAAACGGTGGCGGATTACTTGAAACTGACAAAAATTAAAAGAGTACAAAATAGATTTATCTAAAAATGAAAAAAAAAAGAAATGAAAACCGTAAAGCAAGGGACGCTCGGACAATAAAAGATGATGGCTTGCTGGGTTATCTGGTTTGCAAAATGTGCAATTTTTTTTTGAATCAAATCCTGTAAATTCCTTCAGCTGGAATCAATTTTATGTTAAAGTTGCAGATAATATATGTATATATTCTTTACAGTTGGGTGATGGTAGGACAAAAACTTCCAGAAAAAAACAAATAATTCAAGCCAAAACTTTTAAGCATGGGCAAGGCTGTGTCTCACTGTGTTAAGCCCCCCATACACCTTAAGATCGATCCATACAATTTCCATTAGATCTACCAACAACTGTAGTATAGTGACCTCCCTGATAGAATACATAGTGATACATAGTGATTGGAAGGTATATATCACTGAGAATCCCGCTATTAATTTGGATGTCTATGGCATGCCCTTTTGGCATCACAAATGACACCGAAGGGGCAGTTCTGGAAATGCTGCAGTGATATAGAGAATCTGTGCAGCTTTTGGGGGGTATACAGTTAGCAGTTGGGATGAACCCAAACAGCGGTCAAATTGGGGTCATCTCAACCGCTAGGGAGGTTAAAGGGATTTTAAACCTAAAAAACCGCCATATACACATGGTTGGTAAACCCCGTTCCATGTACATTACCAAGGGTCCCCATCCAATGCATCGAACGGGAATCTTTTGCACAAAGTGGTCATGTCACCACGCAGCGCCCATGCTGGTCATAGATTGGGTATCGGTCCATGTATGAGAATCTTTACCTTTGACCTCTTCCTCGCACTCCCATGCCTGGTTCTCCAGAACGTAAGATATAGAAGCAAGACTCTTTCTGGTTTGCTCTGTCCACCAATCTGGATCTGAATGCAGTGACATTCCGCCCCTCCGACATCAAAAGGAGATTTGGGAATAATTCTACTAATAATTGAAAAAAAATTTTTTTACTTTTTACTTAAGTCCCAATGAGGGGAATTTTTTTGAGTTGTACGTTATAATTCTACTAATATTTGATAATTGAAAAAACAAAATTCGAGTGTATGGTCATGCATTGCACGATTATCTTCAAAATTAATGTCTCATGAGGTATTTATGTTCGCATTGCAATTATATATTCACAGTGCATGGCCATAAGCTTTCCAGTGCATAATATTGTGAATTTTTGAAATTGCAAATATCCGCCACCATATTCGCGAAATTTGAGATTTCTCGATATTCATCGAATATATATTCACAATTTTTTCCTTACAAATCAACTTTCCTTGCAGGGGCCCCTTTTCTATTTATCGAGCCCCTCTCCCCATTCAAACATAGGTCCATGTTGAGGGCCAGTGCCCACTCCCCTAGAATACCTTCGCGCCCTCCAGTTTGGGGACCACTGCTATATTGTATTGTTATATATGATAGTGAGAAACCATAAGAAAGGTTCTTCTGCAAGAGAACCCACGGAGATGCACATGACCAATTTGATCAGCTGATACTGTAGATCATAGGCAGCAAACTCTGGCCCTGGGGCCAAATTTGGCCTGAAGAAGACCTGCTACATCAACTTTTCAGCAACCCGCCAACCAGATTCACTTATTGCCCCTCCATCATTCCACTCTGGGAGTCCTAGCTGCTCAGAACTGCATTCCAGTGATGTCACAGTGAGCACTGCCTGGAGAATTCTAGGATCTGTAGTTCTCTATGCCCAACTGTGTATTTCAGTTTGAAACCTCAGCTGTAGATCTTTCCTGATTTGCTGGGTCATTAGATCATGTCTCATTTCTACTTCCCACATAGGATTAAAAAAGCCAATCAAAGCAGTACTCAATGATTGGCTGATCGAATAGATCATGTGCATCTCAATGTGTAGGAGAACCACAAAAAAGAGACTGCTAGCTTTTTTTGTTTTTTATCATACACATAGTTAGGGCCCCCATACACCTTTAGAT
Source organism: Ptychadena robeensis (assembly GCA_036250615.1). Taxonomy (NCBI): domain Eukaryota; kingdom Metazoa; phylum Chordata; class Amphibia; order Anura; family Ptychadenidae; genus Ptychadena; species Ptychadena robeensis. The sequence goes on from CM070038.1 coordinate 96,759,518, forward strand.
TTTTCTGTCAGATTTCCTTTAGATCTCCTTTTCTTTTTCCAAAACCATGTAATATGATGGACTTTCTAAACAATCAAGTCTACCTGTGTTTAGTCACAGAGGACCCGGCACTACATAGTTGTTGGTAGATCTAAAGGATATCTGACAGAGAGATCTAAAGGTGTATGGCCAGCTTTACAGTTGGTTCTGGTAGCCATGTTATACTGAAAATGAATATTACTGTTAAGGTGGCTATACACCTGGATATGGGCTGGATTGATAACCATTTAGAGCGCCGTGCACCTTCACGACCATTTATCTGGCGCATATCATACAGCCATCAAACAATCCCGCTCAAAAACAGGGATATGACATGACCATAAATCACAGTCGATGTCCATTGCTTTGCATGGGGACTGCAGGTCCCCATCCAAAGCATCAGCTGAGCTAAGCAGTGCTGCGCCTCCAGCTCCTTCGATATCGTGGAAGCTCCAGCCCAGCGCGATGACGTCATCGCGCCAGGCAGGAGCATCTTCAAACCTAGCTTTACTGTAACCCATTATGAATGGATTAGACTGAACAAAAACGCTGGAACTTTAAGATTTTTGAAACCATGGGATACTGTAAAAAGCAGGAATAAATAGAAGTTGCGTGTCTCACATTCCAGAGAAAATCATTCTCACGTATTGTTTTCATGGCCCATCTGTCTAATCCCCCAACAGCCGCACAAAACCGTATTTTGTATTATTTCTGTGTGGAAATCAAATGTCTTTTTGTTATTGAAAGTCTTTCCCGTCGCAAAAATGGCAAAGTTGAAAAACTAAACAAAATTGACAAAGTTCAGATTTATGGCCGGTTTCGTCTTTGTTTGAGCGGCTTTGTATGCGAGGTTGCCATAGAAAACGAAGCCTTATTTACTAAGCCAGCTACTGTTTAATAGGCATGTCTTCCGTCTTTAATAAACTCGGACTTCTGCAGGAAATGGCTGAGGGGATGAGAACGGAGTAGGCGATCTGAGATAGGAACTTTTCCCTCCTTTTGAAACTTCAGCTTAACAGGAAAGAGAAAAATTAAAAATGAGTACAAAGCTTTGTACTACAAAAGAGTTATTTCGGGAGATTGACAGATAAACACAGCCCTGTCTTTTGTTTAGGTTTTAAATGGCATATTAAAAGAAAAATGAGCTCCATGTGGTTATGTTAAAGGGAAACTGTGGTTGTAAATAGGTATGCAGCATTAGGAGAATATATATTCGGCATACTGTTCCAGGAATCTCTGTAAAATTCTCATAAAAGGTCTCTCTCTCCCCTTATCTCCTCTCTCTGTCTCTCCTGCTCCCCTCTTCTCTTTCTACACACTTCCAGATTTAAAGTAGATGTATACGCATAAAAGAAAATAATAAAATTAAAGCGGACCTACCACCAGAAATCTATGTTTTCATGAATGGCACTAGAAGTGCCAATAATAGGGTGGAATGCAGTGGAAAAAAAAACTTGCCTGAGCAATTTAAGATCATCCGGCAGCTCTTCTCACTTCCTGGTTCATTTTAGGCAGAAATAGGCAACACGTCACAGGAAGCAGTGATCTGCTTTGAAAATCCCCATAGAAGATCACTGAACGCCCCCGAGTGGCCACCTGCGATATTGCACCCCCAGTTTCATGTGTTGCCTTCAGCAAACCAGGAAGTGAGGGTTATCTTGTTAAAATGGTCATTACAGGTAAGTTTTTTTTTACTGCATTCCTTCCTATTATTGGCACTTCTAGTGCCATTCATAAAAACATAGATTTCTGGTGGTAGGTCCACTTTAAGTCAGCACAAGGGTGGCATAGCACTCCACAATCCTAAAAAATATAGTTACCTGCTTGTTCCCTGAAATGGAATAACAGATTCCATATTTCTATGTCAGGCTTCCAGGGGTTAATTCAGGTGCAATATTGTACATGTCCACTTAGGGCAGCACATTATGGTTTCCAAGAGAAGACGTGTCTGTATACTATACACAGGCTGATGATGTTTTTTTAGGGCTGTCACGAGAGAACAAGAGAGAACAAGAGAGGGGGGGCTGTGAGGGACATTCACAGTTTACTCATCACAGGTAAGTTTTTTTTTTGTTAAAGCTACATTCTGTCCTATTATTAGCACTTGTGGTGCTGATTATAAGCATACCTGTCAAGCTTACGTCAAAGTGAAAGGACTTTCCTGGCCAGATCCAGATTTCCAAAAATCCTGGATATTTCCCAGGATTGTGAAATCGGGTTAACTAAGGAGGAAGAGGGCATAAAGATAGCCATATAAGGGCATATTCCTGCCCATTTTTTTCGGCCAATTGACCATTGTGTGCGTTCCAGCCAATCGCCTGCCAGTAGCTCAACCGAAAATCGGGTGCGCCCACCTGGTGAGATCGACGGTTGATCCCATTACTTTGGATGGAGACGGAAGTCCAGCTGCTGAGAAGTGGAAGGGGGCTGATGGCTCTAGCAATGGCACAAGCGGTTCAGTTAAAGGAGGACCTAGCTGATATCAGTTTTCTCTTGTCCTGGTCTGGTGAAATCCACTCAGGTAAGACGAGGGAGAGACTGCCCTGGTCCAAAGGGGATCTCTGTCATTCGCCGTGGATGGAGGGCACTGGCTAAGTGGACGGGGGTTGGAAGATCCAGAGAGAAGGGAGCACCGTGCTCCAAGGTAAGCTTCTGCATAAAGGCAGGCAGCCCAGGAAAAAGAATGATGAAAACAGCTAACTACATAAATACATAATCTCTTCCCAAAGGAGGGATTTAGGAGTTGCTGGGCAGAAAACTAAATAAAAAGAGAGGGAAAGGAGCCATGATCTCACCTCTGAAATTCTCTGCAGCTGTTATATAGAACAGATACAATATGCACAAATATATAGCATGTTATGGTCACTTACAGAATACACATATATACACAGGCTATATACATATAAAGTGTAAAACCACTTCACTACACTAGCATTCCACTTAATTACTTAGATGGGCACCCTGAAGCAGAGTAGCACTCTGGGGTTAGAACACATGATAATAAGGCATCCCAGCCAATTATAAGTTAGGTCCTTCAATTACTTTCTCATTTTCTTTCTTCTTTCCACCGTTATTCCCTCTGTTCTTTCTCTGTTTTGTATTTTTTTTAATTTCTCTCCACTTCCTCTAATGCATCGTTTTCTTTTCTACTCCTTCATTTCTCCACTCTCTACTGTCTTTAAGCCTCCGTGTCTCTATTATTTTTTTTCCTCTCCCGATCCTCCCTTTTTTCATTATTTTACCGCTACCTCCCACCAGTCTCTGATATCCTTTCTAGTTTTACAGTTTGTCCTCTTCTGTCTCTAGCTCCCATAAGTGCAACTAAAAATGACTTGACCCTAATAAAAATTATGAGCTGGCTTTGCCCCCGCACGTCCTAGTACAAAATCTTTTAATCAGTTTCCTTCTGCTAATTTTTATTAAATCTGGGGCTCTAATTTTTTATTATTGAAAAGACTTAAAGTGTATCAAAAGTCACAACTGTTCTGTTTTTTAATTATGGAAATAGAATGGGAGGGTTAGAACCCTCTGTCAGAATGTTATTGAAGTCTGTGTTTCTGACTGGAATATTCACCCCTTTTTCTTTACTAAGTAACCATTGACCAGGACTAAATATGTCAAAATTGTGAGTTGTCATAAGAACAGAAATGTGTGCAAATCTTGGTATCTTGGGAAAGTTAGCACACATGTATTTTAAGTGGAAATTAACCTTCCTAGCGCACTGCCCGATACAGGCAATCAAGGCAGTGTACAAAGTAGCCTGTCCTTTCCTCCCTCCCGCCGCTGCTCTCCACACAGCCGGTGTCATTATTGACGCCGGCTGTGTGGCCGGGAAAGCCGGCGCTCCTCCATTAACATGAAGTTCAATCAAAAAAATGGAAACTCGATTTAAATTTAATCGATGTACACCATATGGGGAGTATGATTATTGTTCAATTTCGACTGAAAAGTTAATCGAAGTAATCCAAAATCGTCGATTGAATTCCTCTTACGATTTTAGTTTCAATCGGAAGTAAAGGGAAGTAGCCACACAAATCAAGTATCATTAACTCGACAAAAAAAGCTGCAACAATCGAGCTGTACAATCGAGCAAAATTTTCCAACCTGTCCAATCACTTTTCAATCGACGATTTGACAAAAATCGATCAATGATCTTCGATTGTACTATGTGGGCAGAACATAGATTTTTTTACTATCGACCGCTTTTTTCATCGAAAAACGTTGTTTGAACGCTAAAATCGAACCATGTGTGGCTAGCTTAAAGCTAGCCATACACGTGTCGGATTCCATGGCCGATTGATCACTGATCCGATCGATTCCGGCGATCTCAGCGGGAATCGCAGGTGTGATCGATCGGCCAATTAAGAGTATCCGATCGCTGCATACCACCTTGTCCAACGGATTCCGGGACGATTCCGTGTCCGATTGTCCACCTCACAAATGGCAACTGCCCCTGATGTGTGCAGAATCGGATCAAAAAGACCAACATGTTGGTTCTCTGTCGGATCCGATTCTGGGCCCCTGAACGATCGGACCTGATCGATCGGACAAGGTGGGCTGCACGCGATTCTGGCACGATCGTTTCGCATGCACGCGCCCGGAATCGATCGTGCCGGAATCCGGTGGGAATCCGACCCTTGTATGGGGGCCTTAAGAGTTGGAAGAGGTAAAGAGGAGATAAACTTACGTGATAGGCGTATGTAAAAGCCAATCAGCGACCCAGATGGAGTCTGAGCAAGTCCCTCGCCTCTCCTCCTGCGTTGGCGGGGGATTCGCAGACAGGTGAGTGCCTATACTCCCACTATTCCACCAATGAACAGGAGGGTGATTGTATAATATATATTGCGGCACATAACCTTTGGCGATTTATATGACACAAAATGTGCATTACCACACTACAGTGTTATCTAATGATTGAAGTATCATTTTAAACAAGTTTTCTAGCTATTCCTGCTGTAATTTCTACATAAAAAATGCTTATACAAGTCAGTATAGATTAAAATTGTTATGTGCGGCCCTTTAGTGATGCTGAGGGCCGCACTTTTGGCCCTCCATATCAACTTAGATGGCCACCACTGACCTACACAAACACAATAGTAAAGCCAACCTGTGACTAAAACATAACATGACTTGTTAGCTTTGTTTTATCCCTAAACTTCATCTAACCTTGAAAGCTGCTATTCCCAAAATGTAAGAAGTTCTAGTTCCAGAGCAGATGAACATCTATAAAGCCAGGCTCCCTTAAAAAGTGACATACCAACAAACTTGTACATAGAAAATATAAATGCAAAGCAAATCAGTGTACACAATACTGAATAACATTTTTTTCCTGAAACAAATATCAAGTCTTTTGTCCTTTCTTGCCGAAATGAAGTCACGCCGCTTATTTATTAATATATATATTTAATTAATTGCAGCTGCGCGGCGTTGGGCTTTTTTGTTTATGTGTAATTTATTTACAGCCACTTTCCCAATAGGGTTGCAGATGACATTATTTATTACTTATTATTTTAAATTGTGCATTTTGAGTTGGAGTTCGCTAAGACTTGTTTGAACTGTGGTAACAAAATAAAACTGTCACATATAAATACAATGAACCAGCGCTCAGCTCATGAGCTCCCGTGCCACCGCCGGTGATTGATTAATTATGGACTTCTCACGATACACAAAATGAAGCCGTGCGCGATTCTGGCAGTCGCTCAAACCGCATCAGCACAAGACCGCACTCAGCCAAAGGCAAAAATTACACATCTGTCACATGTATGTATGTTTCCTATTTTATAATGGTAACTAAGGTTATCTATGGCTTTTTAGTGGCATGAACTACAACAGTGTTCTCCCCAGAATTTTTTTTCAGCTGGGCGGCGCGATGACGTCATCGCGCCGCCTGCACTGGTCCGGCGGCCTCTCTGATAGGCTGCCGGCCAGCGGCAGCACACAAGTCCTCTGACAGGCGGCGCCTCCCCATTCTTCAGGAGCGCGCCGCAGCCACTGAAAGACTCCGGCCCGCGGCTCCCGTAGTGTGCCGCGGGCCGGAGTCTTTCAGTGGCTGTGGCGCGCTCCTGAAGAATGGGAGGCGCCGCCTGTCAGGCTGCTCGCCGCGGAGGACTTGTGTGCCGGGCGGGGACTAAAATCTCCCGGGCGGGCCGCCCAGCCAATCTGCTCTGGGGAGAACACTGTACAAGTCTCAGCATGCACTACCAAAGTGATGCAAATTGATGCATTGTAAGATATTTTTATATCAATTAAAATAAACCTGTGGGGCAAACTAAGAGGTTGGCTTTACAGTTCATGAATATGACCTTTGCTACCTAGTTCTCCCTTTCTTCTTCCTTTCTGGAAGAAGTACCATACTTTGGTGCATGGGGAACACTATCCATTGTAGCCCCTTGCAAAAAACCCAGAGTTGGAGTGTCACATGACCATGTGTTTTATTCAGTATATGGGATGGTCAAAACTGTTCTGTTTTCTGTTTGGTGGCTATGAGTTACTACACTCTAATTATCCTTTTATCCTTGTTCTTTAATATTTTATCCGTTATTTAATATATATTCTTTAATATACAAAAATGGTCATACCAATGTGATGAGCACCACATGGATCTTCTCATTATAGTTAAACCTGAAATCCAAACCTCTGTTCTGTGTGGACAAAGATGTGTCTGAGGACTTGGCTCCATTAGTTATTTTTTCCTACGTGCAACGGTCTGAAGAAAAGACGTCAAGAAAGCCATGCCACTCCATTTTGTTTTCAATAGGAGGTCCAGCTTGTTCATTACGACGCCTCTTTAATTTCTATGGCATTGGCCATGTTTCCTATTAAAATGACTAAGGCATTACCTCCAATGCAGCAGTAATGTGCCCGAAGCCACGGGCAAACAGCGGAGGTGGGTGGCATGGACAGTTCGTACCGAGGTGTACATGCCGCCGCATGGAAACTTGGACTAAATGCGCAACAATGTAATGGGTCAGGTAGGAGTTAAGCAGGTGTCTGCCTGTTTACTCCTGACAGGGGCCGCCTTCCTCAGAAGAATTCAGACCGCATCTCTTTGGTAGACTCCCCCCCTTATTGGGACCCCTCACGGGTGCCTTTCTCAGGCCTTGTACCTAACCACAGAATTCTTCTGGCAGGTGTATCTTGAAAGTTTTCCCAATCAAAGATTCAAATTTTTTTTATTTAATGGAGAAAAATAAAGGGGAAATGCTCAGTTCACAGCAGCCAAGCCTTCACTGCAGCCAAGGTGCCATTTTGGGGATAATTTCCAAACAAAGTTACTCACTTTGCCAGCCGTGTGAAAGTGCTCTGCCTTTCTTGGTAATAGCACACTAGACCTTGTTGAAATAGTCCTCTGGACACCCACACCCTCCAAGTGGGATAAAGGAAGCAGCTAATTCACATGCCAAGGGAGATCCTCAGTCTCAGGCACACGTGACCTGCCCCATAGGCAACAGCTAGAACAGCAGCTCAGTTGCAGCTACCGCTCTCCCAGAAGACCCCTCCCCCTACTTTTAAACATTTTAGCTGGCTTCTCCAACATGGGCCGGCACATTACATACTGAGAATTTTCAAGCAGGTGCAAGAATCTTCCTGGCCTTTCAATAATACAAAAACAGATTTTAACGATTAAACTGCCAGGGGAGGACAGGGCATACATTACACCAAACATTAACCTATTTTCTGGCACCCTGCTCTACAACCTAAGGCTTAGTTTCCACTTGTGTGGAAGCCGGCGGCGCGGTTGCCGCCGCTTAGAACCGCCGCCGCTAAGAACCGCATCTCATGCGGTTTTTAGCGGTGGCCATTCACCCCTATGGCCGCGGTCAGTGCTGGGCGGCCGCGGAATCGCGCGGACGGCCACCTAAAAACTCGGTCGACCGAGTTTTTAGGCGGCAGTCCGCGCGATTCCGTGGACAGGGGAATAGCCCATTGAAATGAATGGATAATTGAATTAAGGTTCAATTTCAATACAACCGATTAAAATTTTCCAGCATGTCCGACAATTTTTCAAGCAAAATTTTCCCAATTCTTATTGTTTTAGGTCGATCTAATCATGTGGGCTGCCATAGATTTTCAATCAATCAATTAGCAAAAAAAAATGTATTGAATTAAGTTGATTGAACGAAAAATCTAGACGTGTATGGGGGCCTTTACTCTTTGTGAGCAGTGTCATCATATTCCATGATTTCTCTCTCCATAAGGAATGCAAAAGCAACTTGAAGCGGATTCATTTTATAGAAGGAGGTAAAATATCAAATGAGTAAAATATTAATAAAACAGGTAATGATAAAAAACAGGGTTGGTTTTCTAAAGGAGTGGAAATCGTACACATGCAACATGCATGTTTACTTAAAATATGTATTAATTGGAGAAAACAAACAGGATTTTGTACCTTAGCTGGGTGGGTTGACCTAAATGCAACTTAAATTACTTAGTAAATATTCACTTTGCTTTACGAAACCTATCTACTTTAGTAAATCAACCCCAATATCCATTTACAAGAGCTTGTTGCTGGACAGAAAGGAATTCAGTGTATAAAGCTAGGAACACACGGCTCGATTTAAGCATACAATCGATGTAAGATTAGATGAAGAACCTCGATTTTGGTATTTTATCGATTGTACCGTGTGCGTTATAGTGTCATACAATCATAGTACAATATCGATGTAGAAAACATCGATTATTGACTAAAATTGTCGATGCCATTGATGCCCTACAAACAGTAAACTATCACTTCATCGAATACAATTGTACGATGAAAATGAAAAAGTAGTACGATCATGGTACAATTCGACGATAATTTTCCAACTAGTCCGATCACTTTTCAATCGATGTAATGCTCTTCATCGAACTAAAATCGTCGATTGTACCATGTGTCCGCGCTACGATTTTGGTACAATCGATGTAAATTTTCATTGATTTACATCGATTGTACGCTTAAATCGAGCCGTGTGTTCCTAGCTTAAGGGGAACACAGAGCCTCTGCAATCTGTTTCCTCCCTAGATAAGACGAAGCTGGGCTCTCACTGCTCACACGGAATTACCATACATTGTATTATGCAGAAGCTTTCTGAAATTTTGGCATGTGGACTCCACCCCACTCTGGACACGGCAGATGGCAGACTCCGCAAACAGTTGGTTTTTCAAACAGTTCAGAAAAGTTTGGGAAGCCAGGTGTGCGCTTGTCGGCAGGAATTCTCCATGGGGAGCGTATAGCCGTATAGCTTGGTTTTATAATGCTGTTACTCCAGGTAATGATATACAGCACAGCCTTAGTGAGACGAGGCCTCTGAACTTTCAATTATAAATATTATATGACAAATAACTTCTTTAATTTATTAAAAGTTTTTAGAAAAGAGGGTAGGTTATTTAGTAAACAGGGTAATAAGGCATTATGATTGGCTACGGAAGAACTAAGTGCATAAAGAGCATTGACTCATAACTAGAGATGGTCGAATTTTTTTTTAAAAATTCGACCATTTCGCCGATTTCGAGTTAATTGCAAAGCCCCTGAACATGGTATCATCACCAAACGTGCTGGAGATGTAGAAAAGGGTTGGGGGTATACTCCAAAAAAGAAAGTATGTCTCTAACACAAATAGTTTTTGCACAAATTAAGTTCAAAGTCAAGTAAAAATTTCGAAAATCGGAATTTCGACTTTAACTTTGAACTTAATTTATGCAAAAAGTACATGTGCTAAAGCAACACTTTTTTCAAATGTTCCCACAACCCTTCTCTACATCTCCAGCAAGTTTGGTGATGATACCATGTTCAGGGGCTTTGCAATCAGCTCACAAAGTTAGCAAGTCGAAACATTCGACCATCTCTACTCATAACCAAGAAACACAAGTGAATACAGATTAGTAGAAACCCTGTGTAGTCATAAAAAGGGGTATTAACCTCCAAAGCAGAGTACAGACTACGACGCCAGTGTTATTTTCCTATATTTTCCAGTATTTTCCTACCCTTACAGACTTAAGCTAGCCATACATGGTTCAATTGACATCAAATCGATCATCAATTCGATCGAAGTTTTCGATCATTAAAACGTATGTCGATTGTAATTGAATCGAAGTACACACCACATTGAGTATGCAATCAAAGCCCGACTTCAATTGAATTTAATCGTTTTTAAACGTAGAGTAATCAAAAAGCGATTGTCACAGAGTGATCAAAAAGTGACCAATGATGGTCACAGAGGGATCAAAAAACCCATAGGTCATATCTATGCATTTTAATCCAGTACATTATAGTCGTGGCAAAAGGACACTGGGGGACACACATTACATTAGGAGATGTATTCACAGAGATCGCCATTTGCATGCTTGTGTGTCAGTGAACAGACACACCGCCATTACAATGCATGCTTGCATGGTTTAAATGACTGTATTGCATTTCCCTCCTCCCAGAAGTTACAGTATGCTAATTGATTGAATCGAATCTCAATTGGACGGGTCAAACAACAGTACAAAAAATGAGACACAATGTGGGGACAATCAATCAAAATTTTCCAACTGGTCCGATCAAATTTCGATCGAGCAAAATGACAATTAAAATCGAATTTCAATGATCGTACCATGTGGACATGCTTCAATTTTCAATCGATCGACTAAAAAAATTGATCGAATTACATTGATTGTACAGTCAATTGAACCATGTGTGGCTAGCTTTAGGGTTATTCTTGTGGTTTTCAAGTGTTTAAGGTTAAGGGCTTTGAGTGAGGTTAAGGTTAGGGGGAGTGGTGCTTGACTGTAGGGCTGAGCTTTAGGTGTTGGGGGGATAAGTGTAGGGTAAACTAACCTCCCCAATCCCTAAGCTTAACTGCACCAAACCCCTAACCTTAAACTGTAACTCCGGTTGTAGGGAGGAAAATATCATGGGTAGGAAAATAACTCACTTGAACAAGAACACTTGTTATGTGTGCTTTAGGCCTACATGTTGGCGACCGCGGGCAGCAGTGCAAGTGGGGACCGCCCCATTGAAAATAATGGAAGTGCCCGCGCGTGGCACAGAGTTGGCCGCGCGAGTAGTTGGCTACATTGACATGTAGTTGGCCGCGACCACTCATGAACGCCCCACAGCCAACTTCGCCTGTGGGAACAAGCCCTTATGCTGGGAGGCCAGGCTCTTCGTCAAATTAAAGAACTCATTATGGCCCAAGAGCGAAAATTTTGGTCTAGCCCAGGGGTGGGCAAACTTTTTGGCTCGCGGGCCACATTGGCTTCTTAAATTTGGTAAAGGGGCTGGACCACAAGCCTATAAAGACTGACTCGTCATAGGTGTGCCAATTGCAATGAGCAGAGATAATTCCTAGAGACAGCCTGTTGTCACCATGAGGATGCGCACACAGTGTCATGATCACACCACTGCATCGTCCCCAAGGCATCATCCTCATTGCAGAGAACAAGCGGAGCGGACCATCTTTAAAGGTGAGAAAGGGCCAGAAAGAAAGCTAAAAGGGCCGGGCCTTAGTTTGCCCACCCCTGGTCTAGCCCCATTTTCGGGTAGTGACAATATTTCCCATAGATCACAGGACAAAGTTTGTATGTGAACAAGCTGAGGCTGAGCAACAGTGCTTGGAGAATCCTTTGTCTTGCATTTGAAACTGTTAAGCTTTAAAGCGGACCTACCACCAGTAATTGATGATTACATGAATGGCACTAGAAGTACCTGCAAGGAGAAATTTAAGAAGATCCCTTGCAGCCCCTCCTCTCTCCCTGCCTTGTGCAGAACACAGTGCAGTGATTGTGGGGTAAATCTCTTATCTCAGCTCTGCATTAAAATCAATAGAAAACGCCTCTAGTGGTCACTTGCGATATTGCACCCGGAGTTAACCCCTGGAGGCATGGCAGATGAAAATTGAATTTCTCATATGATTCCAGAAAACAGCAGGCGAGTATATTGTTTAGTATTGTGGAGGGCTACACCACCATCATGCCAGCTCAGAAGTAAGTCAAATAAAATTTTTACATATATATATATATTTACTTAAGTAACTTAAGTATATATCCGCTTTAATAAATAACAATACTCATTTTTGAGCTCCAGTGTGATTAGTTGAGGCCTAATTTCACTGCACAACTGCAATCAGAGATCTCCTAGGATGCACATAACATTTAAATATTCATAAAGGCTCTTCTTTGGTTTTTAAAACATAAATATCCCTGACAGGCTCACTTAAAGAAATAACTTTAAAACAGATAAAAATAAGAACTGCAAATCATTTAGGTACATTCAACTATATAGCATCATAACAGTTTAAAGTCTAATGCCACATATGGCACATATCAAGCTTTATTATATATTGTATACTATACACATGGGGCGCAGAAGGTAAGATAAGCGTTGGACTATTTCTAATTTTTTAAAGAGAAGTACCCATGAAGGTTATGGTGAGAAGGGATGAAAGGAATCAAAAAGCCCTCAACTCGAGCAGTGCATAGCACAATCACGCCTTCTTAAAACAGAAGGTATTTACACGGCCCAATCCAGCACAAATCCCAAAACTTAAGGTGGAAGCCCTCGTTTTGGGACAGTGGGCGGAGCCATGCAAATTATTCCTTTTCGCCCCATCAGCCAGATGCACATCCAGAAACCGCTGGTGTACAGTGCAAATATAGCCTTTTTGGTACAGAGCCATTTATTCCAAACTGCATACAGCTGTTTCAGGCTCCTTGGCCATCATCAGTGCAGTGCATGGAAACCATGGCTCTATGGTGTGGGGCTTGGAAGCCAAACAAAGAGAAGTACCCGTGAAGGTTATGGTGAGAAGGGATGAAAGGAATCAAAAAGCCCTCAACTCGGGCAGTGCGAAGCACAAATCAAGCCTTCTTAAAACAGAAGGTATTTACACGGCCCAATCCAGCACAAATCCCAAAACTTTTTTAAAGCAAATTCAGACATGTGACATGAAATTCTGTTCTCCATGATGTAGTACCTAGGTGCCCAACCTGCGGCCCGGGGGCCACATGCGGCCCTTTGCGGCATTCTTCGGCAGCCCCCCTTAAGCCTGGCATACACACATAGATTAGCGGCCGATTTTGCCGCTGACCGACGGGCGTGCACGCTTGCCCACA
>CM070038.1:96780350-96795740 GCA_036250615.1 Ptychadena robeensis
GATGTGACGTCACTGACGTCACTTCCTGCTCCGAGCCGGAATTTTCACTAGAAGACCGGCCTCATGCCATTCACCGAATGAATAACAATCATTTAAAAATGTATATGAAGACACTGTATATGCTTAGCAAGTAGCCGGTTTTAATTTCACATTATTACAGTAATGTTAAAATGTTGCATAAAGCTATTCTTGAAATCCATATCCAATTTTTTTCTCCTTATTATAGTTGCTATATACCTTTGAGATAATGTTTGCTATTCATTCTGAATGGCACACCAGCTTACGTTCCCAATGGCCATGGTTGGCAGTGTAATGTGCAGTAACACAATAGTGTTTGTTGTGGTCCATTGTTTTGGAATAAGACATAATTGAACTTTTTCTGGTGTACTATCCAACTGATATCTCTCACACATTACTAACGTGAGAAGACTAAAGGCAAGTTTAGATTTTCCCATTCGCCCTATACCGATCGATTTTAAATTCGATTGACCAAAAATCGATGCCTGTCCACATGGTTTGATCTATCTAGATCTATTGTAATTGAGCCAAAAAATCATCGAAAAATTTTATCGGACATGTCGGAAAATTTTGATTGAGTGTACATCGAATGTTATTTTGTTGTGCCGACCGATTTAAGTTTGATTGAAATAATAAGCAGACATTTTGGTGTGTTTACGATCGACCCTCTTCAATTATGCTTTTGATCGATTGAACCAACATCGATCAAATATGGGTTTCTCCATGTGACGGGTAGTTAAATCGTACATCGATTGATTAAACCAACGCTGATCGAATCTGACATCGATCATAGGGTGATTGAAGCGTGTATGGGGGTCTTTAGCAGAGCCATTCAAGTCATTTACTTTTTGTCATTGGGATACATTGGCATACAGACATTTTTGTAAACTGTAGACAAGTTTTTCATGGTGGCTGGTCTTCATCAGTGCAGTGAATAGGAAGCATGGCTTCTGAGTAAGGATTATGGACAGCCGAAACAGTATACCCAGACAGGTTATCATAAGGTGTCCTTAAAAGAAGAAAAAAAGCAATAAAGACAATAACGTAAATAATGAAAGTATCTAAATGTCCAAAAATTATTATTTTGGGTTGTCTAAAACCTTGTCCAATGCCTTGTGATTTGTGTGTAGCACCATGTGATTTAACTTAAGTTAGCAATTAAAAGGTAAACCTGTTCTAGAAACTGCTTATCTTAAAAAACAATTAAAAAGGAATTGTGTGAACTATGAAAGTAGATAGATGCATAAAAAGTATGCAACCTATAATTGTTATGACAACAGCAACATTTGGTGTGCCTAGACAATTAATTTAAGCTTTTATTTATTTATTGCTTCTATATTCCCATCTGGAACTGGTTTAAAATCTTTTGGAGCACGCTCTGACCTTTGGGTCCTCAGAAAGAAAAAGACATTGAAAAAAATCAAATCATTTCAAAAGATAAATGTGGCATGATGCAGAATAAAACAATAAATTAAAGAGGACATTTCTGATGGATCAGCCCCAAAGGAATTTTCTATTCTGGCGATTTGCTTTGTTCTACAATAATAGATATACTCATTGGTTACATCCGGGGAAGTGTACCAAAACCATGATTTTATTCAGTTAGGTTGATTAGCCTTGTGTGTACTACAGCCATTTTTTTGCTTTACTATTAAGTCACAAATAAACCATTTTATTTTTAAATAGCGGTATGTAATGTTTTAATTAAACATTTAAAATAGACATTTAGATCTATTCACCATTCAATATCCTTGTATATATGTTAAATGACCATCCCCTACACATATAAGCCTTTTTTTATGAGTGAATAGAGAGGAGAGTCGGAAGGGATGGGCGCACAAATAGCTCTGTTTATCGCATAGCTTATAAAATGTTTTTTTTTAAATAAAAATATGTTATATTAATTTTCTTTTTGGTGTTTTGTTCCAGTCTTCCTTTGACAGCAGCGGTCAGTTCTCTGTTATGCAGAGGATGACACCACGTAATAATGCAAAGAATGTTATTTGCAACATTCTCCAAAGAGCCTAAAGATAAATTGTAGTTGTGCTACACTAAAGAATTTCCTACATCCAAACTTTACAGAGTAAGGCTATGTTTCATCATGAGGGGACGGCAGCTGCGTGATTGAATGGCCACGGTTAAAAACCGTGTGTCAATTTTTTTTTAACTGCAGCCATTTACATCTATAGCCGTGGTCAGGGGGGATCAGCCGCGGGCGGCCACGGGCCCCAATCAAAGGCACGGTGAAACGATTTTTTAGGCCGCCCTCCAATGGCGGCCCAGGGAAGAGCCCCATTCAACTACATGGGCGCGATTACAATTGCATGGCGGACGCACATGTGGTAACATAGCTTAAGGACATGTTTCCACTACAGCGATTGGCCTGTGTTTGTCCACGCGATCGGCTGAGATTTTGCACGTGCCCATAGGAAATAAAAGGACACGAGCAAAAAGATTTTTGCCCGTGTCCATTGACATGAATGGGCAAGAATGATTGTGATCGCTTATAAGGAAATTAAGCAATTATATTTAATGGGCACGATCGGCAGCGGATGCAACGCCGCGATTAAAAACTCTAGTAGAAACAAGCCCTAAGGGATGCGTGAAGTGTTAGTCAACCTAAAAAAGGAAGAAGCCAAAAAAGAAAGGGAAAATAGATATATTTCTGTTGAGCATTTGAGGGTATTTCTTTAGAACCGTATTGTTTTATAAAGGTAAGGAATTTGTTAATTAAAAAAACAAAATTGCAGTTCAACTTTTTATTATACAAAATGGCAGGATAGGTAGTTTTTATGTATGTGTCAGTATATGTTCTTTTAGCATGCTTTCTCTTTTTCTGTACTAGCTGTTTGAGATATGGCAGGTTGTTAATTTTCTTTGTGGAATCCTATTCTCTTTTTCCCTCTCTCGTTTCGCATTCTTGTCATGCAAATAGTCTTTGCATTGAGGTGCAGTTTATTGTTGGCACTAGCTGCTTACTGAATTGTCTCATCTACAAGGTTTGGTACCAGGCCTTTAACAGCATTTCCCATATCAAAGTGCACTGTCTTTATCACTGGGTCACTCCATTTGGTAAGTAGTCTGACATGTAAGTGGTAATTTCTTAATAGGTTTTGATTCTGCCTGCAGCAATCCACACTAGTTGTTTTAGTGCCTCATTAACATTTGATGTGATGACGAATTCCCTAATTGTTAATAACTGCTGATGCAGACATTTTTTTTTAAGCTTGAAACCCACTCATTGCTGTAAGTATCATATGTCAATAGCCTAAAAAGGTCTAATTCTAATAGCCAAGCATATACTATTGAAAGTTCCAACTTTAAGATGGAAAAGGTTGCTATATTTTATTCCAATGAATCTGGATTGCTCTTAAAGCAACACATCCATTATGAATTTATGCAAATAGACGAGTCTTGTGTGAATTATAACTGCAAATTTGTTTTGCTAGCAAAGCTCTATAAGCGGCAAAAATCCAAAATTTGGACTGTCAGTTGTGCGGAATATTCTTGGGAAAATGTTTACAGTAAAATGTATGCAGCCATCTGGTAAAACTCAAAAGGGGAAAGCATGGAAAAATCTAACTCTCAGTGGTAATTTATTTATAATTCCGTACAAAATATTACAAAGATTAGCGACCAGCAGCAGTAGCAGAGATAAATGGTAATGAAATAAAGCTTTCTGTGTTAACAAACATACAGCTGATCAAATTACAGCAGCATAATCAGGCTTTCCCCTATGTCTGCGGCCTGAACTGTCTCCTTTGAAAGTAAACTATGCCGTCATAGAGCTATCCAGGATAGAAGAAGATTTCTGTCACTTTTTTCTACCTCTGTGCTGTGTACCTCTGTGCAAGTACAATTATCCATACATTGGAAGATCCCTAATAAAAAAAGAGATCTATCACTGCAGACCATTGAATTCTGCATCCTCTTCTCCAAAGCTCAGTTTGGAACAGGTAAAGTGATAAAATTTTCTTAATCTCAAAATCTTTTTATATGGTTGTGAATATGTGTGGTGCAAGAAGACTTGACTGCGCAACTTGTGGAAATCCGGTGCATATAAGACTGCCTGAGGGGAAGGGGCTACAACTGAGTAAGCAGTGAGAATATTCTGAATAAGCCTTGAACCAGGTTTAGACATTTTTGTAGGCCAGGGGTGCCCACTATTTTTTAGCTACTTATACACTTTGTAGACAAAATAACTTGTGTTATTAATGCTTTGTATCAATAAAGACAAGCAAAAAAATGGCACCACAATCTAATGCCAAAGCCTCTGCAATCTACTGCAGGAGCCCCCGCGATTGATTGGTCAATCTTGATCTACTCCATGGTCACCCCTGTTTTCAGTAGTACATTCACTACAGAGTGTGCAAAGGGAGATCGAGGGTAAGAACTATTTTTATGAGGGACCAAGTTAAAGTCCAGTAGGGGACAATCAAAACCCTGGACTGAAATATATGAAAGTGAGTCTAGAGTCTCAGGGGCCTAATACCAGAACATTAATATCTTATATACGTTTTTGTAATGGGTGCAAATAAAGCTTTCATGTGTCCATATTTTTTGCCATAAAGAAATAGTTAATTCCCTGACCAGAAATTTTTCCCATCTATGCATATAGAGATGGTTAGGGAAGGGGTCCCCATGAATCGCCTCCAAAAGTCAATAAATATGAGATAACAGATCTTTAGATGGACCTTCAAGAATAAAGCTCCCCATACACACATAGATTTGCGGGCGATATTGCTGCCGATTGAGCCCAGCGGGAGCAATGGACCAGGATCGCACCACAAGTCGATCGCATGATGATCGAACTTGTTGGTTCTTTTCTGGTCAATCATATTACTTTTTATGGGGACCATGACGTCATGGCGCTGCGATCGGCCATTCGACGATTGGGCCGGGATCTATGAGTGTATGTGTAGCTTAAAGCGCACCTAAACCCACCAGACAAACTCTTGTACCTAGCTTGCCATTAAACCCGCCATTAATGGAGCAATCTGTAAATAAAATATAAAAATCCTTACCTGCGAGGAGATAATTGACCCCTTCACTCCTCCTAAATCTCTTTCAACACCGCCATGGCGGTGACAGTACCTCAGACAGTACCTCGCACGGACATTCCTTCAAGAAGCCGTTTTTTTCCCCCATCCCATTTTCCCACAGATGACAACAGGATAAGTACCGTATTTTTCGGACTATAAGACGCACCGGACCATAAGACGCACACAGTTTTTAGGGCAGGAAATCCAGAAAATTAAATATTTATCAAGTTTTCACATCAATTGTTAATGCAGTGAGTTTGGGTGGCAATATTCTTTTCAGCCAGCAGGGGTCACTAGCAGCAGTGACTCAGCACACTGAACACAGCACACTGAAAACTCGGGAGGAGGAGGAGGGAGGGGGGGAACAAATCTGCAGTGTGTCCTTTCTCCCTCTCTCTGCTCTTAACAGATCAGCTGTGATTGTGCCCGTGTGTCAGTGTGAAGAGCCGAGTTCTTGCGATTCACACTGACACTGAGAGAGGGAAAGATGTCTATCTCTCCCTCTCTCTAGCTTTTCTGGTGGGCAATTTTACAGAACAGCTGAGAGAGCCGGCGGCAGCCGGCATCTCTCAATTGACAGTTCCCTCCAGCTCCTCCGGCTAATCTCCGTGCCGGGGGAGTTGGCGGGCAGCCAAGATGCGACCACCAGCGGCCGAGTGGCCCCGGGGGTCACACATTCGGACCATAAGACGCAGGCACTTTTTGCCCCCAATTTTGGGGGTGAAAAAGTGCGTCTTATGGTCCGAAAAATACGGTAAGTATATTATTTTTAGGTTTTGAGCAACTTTTGAGCAGTTTAGAGGTAAGTAAAAATTGAATTAGTTTTTTTTATTTTTGAGTTTAGGTGCGCTTTAACCTCCCTAGCGCTTCTGACGGCACCATCCCGTCCTGCACTTGCTTATGTAGTATTGCAGCTAACGAGATAGAGCCGTCCAGCTAAGCTCAGATCCTCTGCACATTCTGCTCTGTGCTGTCCGGAGATCTGAAGCAAGCCAGCTGTGTCACCTCTCTACCAGCCGGGGCGCGGGGGGGCCGTGGGACATTCATGTGCAAATTGGGATATTCATATGCAAATTGGGATATCTTCAAAGAGCACACCTGGAATATCACCCCCATTGTCATTCCAGATGTGATAACTGTATCCAATACAATTCAAAACAAAAACAAATTAAAAATGTTATTATAAACAAACATAAATACTGTTTTGAAATCTTTCATACCAAATAAGTATTCAAGAGATTTAAGCATTCAAATGATGTACTTTTTTTTATAATTGTGTGTTTCAAACATTATTATATTCAGGATGTCTATTAGACCCTTGTACGGACAGATTTTTGGAAGTTATAAGCCTACAACACAAAAAAATTTCCATTAGAGTCTATGGTGCGATTTTGGTACAGAAATCTGGACCTTGCAAGAGCGCTAGGGAGGTTAAGGAATTCAGAGTGAGTTTTTCATTCAGAGTAAGGTCAGATGAAATAGAGGATGACAAATCTAAAGATAAAAAGCCATGTTTGGTTGAATATATACTTTATCCTTGAGGTTACCATTATCGCTTCCTTTATAAAGCTAAGGTATGTGCTCATTCATAGATTCTAAACTTGCTTATAGACTGAACAAGGCATTCAGAAAGATTCTATATTAATAGATCTAGTGTACAAGCTAGGGCTTCTTTACCGCATTTACCTGTATGTTTATATGATGGTTTTGAAAAAAAATGGCAATAGCAAAAGGGGATTCCATTAACATAAAATTTTAATCAGTGTTTTAATGTAGTTCCATTTTAAGTGAATTTTCTGTAATTGATCCAGTAACCATTACATGCACAGATTGTGATTGATCCTTTAAACATGCTTTCATTTTCCTTCAAAAATGAATCATCTGTTTATTGTGTGCATACTTCCTTTGCTGATGTATCTTTATGTTATCAGTATTTGCTGTTACAAGAGATGTGTACATTATATTCTGTAAACAGTGCACACTTTAATATGGTTATACTATTTCTTTAATTTCTTGTCTATAAGTGAACCTCCCTGGTGTTATGCCTGAACTCAGTACGGTCAGAGTTTGTTCTCAGAACAACCTGTGCCCATGCCAGGATCAGGCATAGTCGCCGGTGCTCCGTGAACCTCTGCAGGCGTGATTCCTTCTGGCCTCGAATCATCGGGGTGGGGGTATGCCAGCGCCATAGACCGCTGGCATCTAATTGACACTGGTGTTGTGTAGAGAGCCGGGGGGAGGGCAGGCAATGTCAGCGGAGTACCCTGTACTCCACCATGGTTCCCCGTACGGTGGCTATTTGTGCCACAAAAAATGGAGCAAAAAGCCTGTAATGCCAGGGAGGTTAATGTGAAACTAAACTACAGCTTTCCCTTATGACTTTCAATGTTGTTGACACTACAACTATTAGGAAGCTTTGTACAGCACAGCACAAAAAATAAAATATGTTATAAGAGATTTTGTTTAAAAACTCTATTAGCTTCCTGAGGAATGATGAAGGAGGGCCCAGGGTAGTCAAAACAAGAACAGAATAAACTTCAGCTTTAGGCTTAGGCTCCACTGAGGCTTTTTGGAAGTAGATGGGGCGTGGTATTTCAGCCACAGCCAAACCGTTCCCATTAACCCCAGTGAGCTTGACTCCAGTGCCCGTGGTGCAGTGTGGACACAGAAAAAAATAAGCGATCCGCGGCTCAAATGCGTGCCCACAGTATCTGTGGCTGCTGTGGTGCCGTTTTTTGCTGATAACAGACAGACTAGAATTGACACTACTGCATACGTTAACCGCATCCATTACGGGAGAAATTGATCACTACTTATTGTGCAATGACACATCAACCACATAAGTGATGGATATGCATGAGTATTAACAGCTGACAAGAGGGAAGCAACATCTGACAGCTGAAATAAGACTTTGAAGGGTTGCAGCTTGGGGTGTGAAATTTGGACTGTAATTCATCTTGGGTTAGTTACTAGTCGTAAAAATACAGTGTAGTAATACTTATGTTAGATTCAGGAGTTTCAATTGGTACAATGCTGTCAGAGGTATTGCTGTCCTTCCTTCCGCTGGGCCATAGGAAATTTTAATCCTATGTTACCGTACCCATCTCTCAGAAAGTTGAGTGACACCTGCTTTATAGCTGTTGCTTCTTGTATAACTTTGATTTGCCCATGTAATAAATTGTTATAAATACACACAATGCTTATTGTATTTGTTTGTTACAAGGTAGCAGACACGCTACCATTTTCTAGAAGTCTCCTAAACTCTTTACCAGTTTTATCTTAGAAAGACCGAGGAGTTTTAGAAAGTTTTTTTCACCTTGTGTTTTAACCACATTGATCTGTAATGCACATGTTCTACCGGCGACGAGGGACTTCTCTAAGGTTTGCTTCATCATTCTTGTGGTTTTCATCTTCTTACATCTCCATTTTTATAATGGAATAATTACTAACCTTACTGGGAATTAATCATTTGCTCCATAAAGCAAGTAATAGACAGAATTAAAGCTATACAGAAGAATTATACGAAACAGCTGTTGTAGCTCAAATCAAAAGAATTATTTTTAAGCCTAAATTAAGTGACATAAAAAATATTGCCTTATCCCTATTTTTGTAGGACATCAAGTTCATGCATCATGTTTATGATATCATTTGTAACTTGTGATTTTTTTTTTACATTTAGGAAATAAAACGTGACAATTAATAAAGTAGGTAATATTTTGATTACATTTGATAAAAAAAATGTGAAATGTTTGATTGGATGAGAGTTATTTTGCTCTTTGTATGTTGGTCATAGGTTATATTGGGGTGCGAAAACTTTAACCCTAGCTGTGGGTGAATATTTACACCCAGGTCCCCAAAGGGGACATCTTGATTGGCATTACAGGCACTAAAACGTCTACATTGTATGGATAAAAGGTCTTTATTGTCAAAGTGTCATGGACCACTAGATTAAAAGTTTAAAAAGACAAAATGGGACCTCACGTGGTCCAGATGGTCATAATTGTCATTGAAGCTATGAAGATAAAAGGCCAAATACAGTACTAGGTGGCTAAAAGCTAAAGCTGGGCATAGACGGGCCGATTCCAGCCCGACCTGCCGATCGGATGCCGTCCGCATTCCCGCATCCGATCGGGATCGGGTCAGCAAGGAATCGGGTGCGCCAACTTGCAGGACTGGACTTAAATCTGCCGTAAAATAATGACGGATAATTTTGATCCGATCCCATTAGTTGGGCTGGGGATGTAATTGGCAGGTGGCACAAAGGGTGCCGAACGATTCTCGGCACTAGCAGGCATGCGTGATGACGTCATCTCGCCCGCTGGGTCTGGGAGCGACAGCAAATTGTCCCGTCTATTCCCAGCTTAAGACACGAGAAATAATTCAATGTCAAGTAATAAACAATTATATTTTTTCTTGATTAATGCTAAAGTACTTCAGATATACATTATGTTTTAAATGTATTATGAGCTAAGTGTAATATCCTTTTTTTTTTATTACGTACAAAGATGGGGAGATGAGCTATCCAAAGTCCATGTTCTGTATAATGAAAAAAATATTTATCTCATACTTAATTCATAAAATATCTTCAGAATGTCATCTCCTAATTCTCTTTATAACACATTAACATTTTGATACTGATAATTAAGCCAATTTTATACCCGACATAAAAAGTAGATGTGGACTATAGCATTTGAAATGTCTGTTGAAGTCTTTACATTTTATTGATCAAAAATAGGTGAATGTGCTTTGAGCTTTGCTGAAAATCAAAGTGACCTGAAGAGTTTCTAGGCAGAGAGAACTATTTTACTTTTCCATTGTTACCATAAAATGGCATTTCCTAAAATGATGAAAAAATATGATTGCCAAGAATAATTTTTTTGTTAAATGGCATATTATCTAAAATAAATTGCCATCTGTAGCTGCACTCAAAGTGCAAAAAAGTACATTCATAGTGCATTTAATCTCAGCAACAAAAACAGTGTTCTGGCATGTATGTTCTGTACACCCCTAAAAATCTCTTTGTAACAATGTTGGTGCAATTGGCTTTTTTTTCAAAATCTGACTAAGGGCTTGTCGTCTGCTGGCATGCAAATAAGGTAGAGAGGCACACAGACTGTGTATCAGCATGTCTGCAGTCTCTGTCTCTGATTGGTGGTAACAGGAGGAGAGGGGAAGTTGGGTAACATCATATTCCAGACCCAGATTCTGGCTGGTGAAATGTAAACAAACAGCAGCAGTGCCATCTTGCGACAATACTGCTAATTTACCAGGAAATTCAGTGTATAAGCCTACTTTTATTTTGTTTTATTGTCTTGTTGACTGTTAATATTACAGAGAACTTAAAAAAAAGTTTTTGTTGATGGACATTTGTATTCCTTAACTGTATCTGTGACCTGTGATGATGTCATCATGACTAGTTGACTTGACTACTAGTGATGAGCGGCATAGGCAACATTCGTTTTCGCGGCATGCCGCGAATTTTATGGAAAACATTCGGAAAATATTCGCATCCGGCAATATTCAGGGTTTTTTTTGTTATTGCGAATATCGGCAGTTTATTGCGAATTTCGCGCGCGCAATATATGTTTAACATGGTGCGAATTTTTATGCGAATTTTAAAAGTGACGATTTTCGCAATATTCGCATCACCCCAATATTCATTTAAAAATCTGTTGATGGTGTTGCTAAGCTCTTGTTGCAGCCTTCCCATTCGTCCACTCACATTGAGAGGGAAGTGTAATGGATAAAAAATACCGAATATCCGGAATTGCGAATATTCGGCAATATATTCACCATCTTCGCGAATTTCCGAATTGACGATATTCGCGATTAATATTCGGAATCCGAATATTCGCAATCATCACTATTGACTACGACAGCTTCATAAAAAGTGCAGTGTACAGTGTACTCTGCCGCAATCTCCCTATAGGTTTCGCACCATGTTTTCTTCCGTAACGGCCATAACTAAAGTCCTGTAGGGTTTTCAAGCTCCTAGTTTTCTCCTCATTCTTGAATCGGTGCAAAATTTTCAAACTGTAACAATTTTAGGGCTGCGGTGGGTTTGGCCAGTAACAGACTTCTGTTTAATGGCAAAAAATCTGTGTCTTCCATTGTCTAAACAAACCCCTCAGTATTTGGGTTAAATTGCCATATTTGGCACTAAGATAAAAATGTGGGTTTCCGTTTGGGCACTCGGCCTCAAAAAGGTACGCCGTCACTGGTATAGACCATCAGGCAATGTATTTAAATACAACAATAGCCCATTCTGACAGACAGACTGTTCTGCACAACAAATAGCTTGAAGAAGTTACTGATTGGTTACATAGCTCTTTTTATAATTATTTTTTTAAATCACAAAAATACATACATCAAGTAACACATATGCAAAGGATTAATATATCCCCGTTAGTGAAGTGTAAGTTGCCAACATCCCAGGATAATACAATTGAAAACAGAAAGTTGCACCCCGCGTGACCAACGGGAATCTCCCAGGCCACCCCAAGACGGGACCCCCAGGGCAAGGCAATGAGCACGCAGAAGACAACTCCACAATGTGGGCGAGTCGGACCAAAACCCCCCCATCAACATCCAACACACAAGCCAAGGGAAAGGCAGACCAACATACAAATCAAACATCGACTCAAAAAATGATCACACCCTTAATAGCATGACAATGCCCAGTCAGGGTTAACGCCTTCACAGTCCCCCTACACTATTCTTTCCCTTGCATATTTCTATTACACTCAATTTTATTCACCCATAACCTTTTTCTCTTTCTTTTTATTTTTTTTTCTTCCACCTTTTTTTAAACTTGACACTAATGCACTTTTCTTTTTTGGTGTCTTGGGCGCCCGTACGCTTGGTTCTCTTGAGGCAGTTGTTGGGTCCGCCTTGGCTGTGCCCCTCGTACCTCGGGTGGTGGGCGGCTGGCTGGGGCCTCCCAGGGTCTTGGGGCAGCGCCGTGGCAGGTGTTTCTGGTTGGTGTTTCTCCCCGGGATATTTTGTTGCTTTTTCACTGTGGCGTGTGCTTTGTGTCGTCATGAACTTGTATTTGTGCGGTTTTGCGTCCCCGGTTGCTTGTGATTAGGGGTTGCTTCTTTTCTCCTGGGGGGGCCGGGAGGTCTCGCGGGGCGCCTCGGGGGAGGGGGGCATGCGCCTTGCATTGTTTGCAGGACTTGGAGGGCTGTTTTTTTTAGTCGCTTGGTCTCTTTTAAACCCCCTGCCGATCCTGCTGAGACCAGGCCATCCAGTGCTGACCTGCGAAGATCGGCGCCCAGCAGCGCAAACTTACCGATCTGCATTGCTCCGGTGACTCCTATCTACTGAAGCTAACCCTCTCTCCCCTGGTGTGATGTCACCCACCAGGTCCATCACACCAGGGGAGAGAGGGTGCCAAAGGGAATTGTACTGGATACAGTGATAACCAATACAATTTAAAGTAAAAACATAAAACACATTTCCAATTGAATAAAAGTTTTATTATAAACAAAAAACAAATACAAATACATACTGTTTTTTATACATAATTGTGTGTTTCAAACATAATTATATTCAGGATATCTACTAGACCCTTGTACGAACATATTTTGGGAAGTTACAGGCCTACAACATAAAAAAAATCCATTTAAGTCTATGGTGCGATTTTATATGGAATGGAAATCAGGACCTTAGCAGAGCGCTAGTGAAGTTAATGTCTTTCGGAAAGAATCTACAGCGATTGTTACTTGAGTTGCTGTGATGTATGTAGCAAGCCTAAGGAGTGTTAGTCCACAACAATACTGGTGTTTAGTGTCCATGACATACCAACTGGCTAATGATCCCTGTAGGAGTTATTCTGGCATGAAGTTTCAGATTTTTCTGGACAATTCTTATGACCATACAAAGTCCATGTGTGATCTTTTGTTGGTCTCTCATGCCTTGTTCATCCTTAAGACTGGGAAATAATTGACTTGTTGAGCAAGAGGACAGATTAGGTTGTCTGCCAGCCGCTCAAAATGAATTAAAACAAATCTGTGACTGCAGTTTTTTTCCCCCTATCCTCTTTGATTAGTAGAAATTTTTCAAATTTGCTTCCTGTTTACTGGCAAATTTATTCAGATCTAGAAAAGGGTTTTGCGCTTTAGAAAACATTGCCTCTTTCAGTGAAGGTTAAAAATAATACCTGTAAGATTATAATGAGCTTATACATATTTGATGAAGCTCGTTGCACATATGCATGAAGTTATTGGCGACATGTTCACTGTGTAATTATCCCTACTATGTTAATGAGCCTATTTAAGAACATCATGGGAATATTTACCTTCCCAGTCAAAACTCGGACTTCAACTGTTCATCACAATCTTGTATTACAAGAAAGAGATCATGATTTGTTTGTGCTAAGAGAAAATGTTGTCGAATTATAAGAGCAGCAGTTGGTAGCTTTGTTTTTAAACTTAAACTATGTCCGCTATCGATAAAGATGTCCATTCTGGTTCTCCTCCATGTGAGATTAGAATGACTGTTTAAGGACATTCATTTATTGCTTTTGGGTTAAACTACAGTATATATATAGCTAGTACTTGTTTAGCTGGAGTAAGGAAAATGACATATTTCTTATATTCCTGTGTCCCCTTTACTAACATGTTCGATGACCTGTTGAACGATTTT
The DNA here is from genome assembly GCA_036250615.1 of Ptychadena robeensis. Taxonomy (NCBI): domain Eukaryota; kingdom Metazoa; phylum Chordata; class Amphibia; order Anura; family Ptychadenidae; genus Ptychadena; species Ptychadena robeensis. The sequence goes on from CM070038.1 coordinate 96,794,057, forward strand.
TTGTTCGAGATTGAACAAAATGTATCCATCAAACAAATTGGTCATTCTAGCTTTTTGTTCAATCAACCAAAAATTGTTCGTTGTTCATTGATTGGACAAAAAAATCTACAGGTGTAAACCCACCTTAAGACAGGACATCTTGCCACACAGCCCCACTTCCTGCCACGGTTTGAATTGGCAGGCTCTGGCAGGCACCATGCCTTGATTTAAACCGTGGGAGAGCGCAGAACTGGAAACATACCTAAAGAAGTGCTAACTAAGGGTGCCCATACACCTTTAGATTTCTCTGTCAGATATGCTTAAGTTTTCCTTTTGTTTTACTAAAACCATGTAATATGAGGGACATTTAAACCATCAAGTCTACCTGTGTTCAATCGCAGAGGACCCGGCACTACATAGTTGTTGGTAGATCTAAAGGATATCTGACAGAGAGATCTAAAGGTGTATGGGCACCTTAACACAGGTTTGTGAACAGTATTTGCGAATAATTGGTCTTTTGTGTATGTAGAAAATGTTTCAGATCTCTGAGTTCCATTCATGCAAAATGGGAGCAAATCCAAAAGTGTTGCGTTTATATTTTTGTTTAGTGTATAAATAAAAGGCAAAGCTGATAATTCAAGTTAAAGCTAAATACCGTAAATTGAAAAGATAAAAAAAAAAACTAACCATACTGTAACAACCTCAATATTGCTTACCAATGTATCAAATGCGTAATATGTTGGCGCTATATAAATAAATGATAATAATAATAATAATAATAAAGAAATGTCAAAGGAAGAAGCCATGCCCAAGAACCCATTAGCTACACTCCTAAAATGAGTAAAGTAAAAAAGGAAGTATATAAGTATATATGGCTACAACATACATTAAAACATAGCATCATAGGAACCAACTAATTTTGTATTCATCAGTACACTTTCTCAAATGTTTTGTTGTTATGTAAAGCCGGCCATAGATGTATCGATCTATGGCCGGCTTTTAGCAGACTCCTCACAGCGTGGTAACGTTACCAAGTTAAGTGCCTGCAGCAGGATCGGAGGATCGGCCACAAAAAGAACCAGCAGGACGGATCCGTGTGCAATCCGACCTGCCGGCTCTTTTGGTCAGATCCTCAAGGTGGGCTGCCCTGTAGTTGCGGGCGATCAACCTTTTTTGTACTCGGCAGGAGCGCGCACGGCGGTCGGTCGCCCACAACTATGGCCAGGAATCAGCCCGTCTATATAGCTTTAGAGGCGATTTCAAACTTACTATACTATACCCTATCTAGCTACCATAGGTTTGGATGAGTCACTATTTAGCAAGACACATGTATAAGCAGATGTTTTGTACTTTAAAGGTAGCCATAGACACCTTGATGGCTGATTCCACAAAATCCATCCATCAGAAAGGCTTCTGCATAGGGAGCTATGGGTCCACCAACGTACTTCAATTGCCAAATGAAGAAGACCCACATGTCGGATCAATGTCCGTTCCAATTTTTAGTCGATTATGATTTTGTTTGGTCGATCGTTTAGGGTGGGCAGAACTCAATTAATCACAGAGAACGCGCGTGGTGATCGATCAGACAAACATTTTGTGAAAAATCGACCCGTGTATCGTAGCCTTTAGAAGTGTCTGATCAGGATTTAAAGGTGGGTTTACATGTCAAGATTTTTGTTTCGTCCAACCTCCGATTCGATTTTTT
>CM070038.1:96810427-96824195 GCA_036250615.1 Ptychadena robeensis
GTCCTCCCTGATAGAATACATAGTGATTGGAAGGTAGATATCACTGCTATGTAGTTCCGGATCCTCTGTGATAGAATACATAGTGATTGGAAGGACAATAAAGCTCCTCATATTACATGGTTTTGTTAGAACAAAATTTGATTGTACAGAAATTGTATGGAAAGATTGTAAAGTGTATGGGGGCCTTTACACAAGGCAAACATAAATAAACAGTTTATTCACAATGGCTAAAAATAGTTAAAAACAATACACATTGAGATAGATTGTAGGAGTAGTAGGTGAGGAGACCCTGTCCAATTTTATGTGTCGCCCACCTCACTCCCTCAAAGTGCAAAAGAGGATACAACGTGCAAAACTGCAAGAGGGATTGTATAAGTTGGCTTGACACATTTCGCTTCCTTCCTTGTGAAGACAAACTCATACATACATCTATGGTTTTGTATCTTTTATCATTTGTTGTTTGTAATTTATAATCTATAGACCTGCACTTTGTATTATTATCTTTTGTATGTATGTTCTTAAAAAAAATAAACAAAACTTAGATTTTTTCCTTATGCATTGGCAAAATTTGACAGTTTAGGGAGGAAATTTTGCACATATCAAAAATCTGTGTGATGCCATGAAGTTCATACTTATACCACTAATTTCCTGTCTTGGAGCATCTTTAGTTTCTCTCACACACACTACAGAGCGGGCCATTTAAATGGATACACCTTAATAAAATGGGAATGGTTGGTGATATTAACTTCCTGTTTGTGGCAAATTAGTATATGTAAGTGGGGAAACTTTTCAAGATGCGTGGTGACCATGGAGGCCATTTTAAAGTCGGCCATTTTGAATTCAACTTTTGTTTTTCAATAGAAAGAGGGTCATGTGACACATCAAACTTAATGGGAATTTCACAAGAAAAACAATAGTGTGCTTGGTTTTAACGTAACTTTATTATTTCATGAGTTTTTTACAATTTTCTTTCCACTTATAAAATGTGTTCAATGTGCTGCCCATTGTGTTAGATTGTCAATGCAACCCTCTTCTCCCACTCTTCACACACTGATAGCAACACAGCAGGAGAAATGCTCGCACAGGCTTCCAGTATCCGTAGTTTCAGGTGCTTCATATCTCCTATATTCACAGCATAGACAATTGCCTTCAGATGAACCCATAGATAAAAGTCTAAGGGGGTTCAAGGTCTCCCGATCTGACCTCCTTAGGCTTTTATCTTTCTCATCTGAAGGCAATTGTCTATGCTGTGAAGATACGAGATGTGCAGCAAATAACCATTTGCAATTTTGAAATTTGAAATGCTGTTATCATTGGATTTTAATAGTTTAGTAATGGTTTACATTTTGTTAGTTACTAAAATGTTGTTATTAACTACCGCTGGACATGATGCAATTTTGGGGTAATTTCTAACCTTTAAACAATGACATGCATTGCCACCACCTATTTATACACTATCCTATCAGCTTCTTTCCCTACCCCCTATATCACTTCCCATTGGAAAGTACATAGTCGAATATTTTCTATGACATTTCCTATCAAAACTGGAAAAATCCCTATGTGGTACCATTTTAGCTAAAATTACGATCGCTAAATGATTGCAACATAGGGATTCATCTATCTGTTTTTATCGATCGTAAATATTATCGGTATGTGTATGGCAGGCCTTAGCTGTAAAAAACATCAGTTAGATCTCCATAGTTAGTCAGAGGCCATAATAAATTCCCAGATGTTCTAATGAATTCCTACTAATGTTTGGGCTGGAATTTGGCTTTAACATTGTTTTTGGAAAACGAAATAATCGTTTTTTCTTAACTTTAAAATACAACTTTGAGAATAAAAAAAAAAGTAAGATAGATGAAACTTTAGGATTTTTTCAGCCTTCAAGGGAGGTGACCAATAAACCTGACAACCAAAGCTGATGCCCACTTACAATGAGCACCTAACTTTATTAGGCTTGCTGAATTGCTTTTACGGAGTAATAAGTGATATCTTAATAAAATATTTTAGTTTTAAGCCAATGGCAAGATGCTGTATACTTAAACATTTAAACAGCAGCGTCTGTGTCTATGTAACGATGTGCTTTATGTTAAAGACAGTTTCTGAAGTAGTGTTTCTGGGCAGAAACTGACCACTCACTGCCTGTATTAAATTTTAACTGAATGCCAGTTCTGAAATGTATGGTGGACACGTATGAATTCTGAGTGCCATAGGATGGCATTGTGCTGATAACTTTAAACCTTGGCTCAGAGTACACAAGCAGTGCTGCTTCCATTATGCAAAAGCTTTAGATGAATACATTGATATTAACAGTCTTGTTCCCTTACTTCTAAACAGGTGCTAAGAACAGCAAAATGTTAGCGTTGTCATTTTCCACTATCGGCTGCTTCCTGTGTGCAGATTTAAGTGTTTGGAAAAAAAAAACAAAATTGTGTGCTAAGCATTTTGAGGACTATATGGGGCCCCTTAATAAGGAGGTTTATAACCTCCTAAGCTAATGCACTCTGACACTTTGTTTTGATATCATTACTACATTATACTCACAATTTTTGAGTGAAAAAATACAGTACTTAGAAAGTCGAAATTCATAAATAAATTCATGTCAAACCGCACTTAATATTGATTTTGTTAGTGTTCAGATTCAATAATAAGGTACTGCATGCATGAATATTTAAATATAATCTTCATTTCTGCATCTCCTAATGGCCTCTGCTCTTCTACACTCAATTTAAACACAATTTAAAAACTATAATGTATTGAAAAATACTAGGATTTAGCAATAAATCACCAGTGGGATTCTTCAGGCCTTTTATAGGATGGCTCAATACCGGCATCTCTTGGGAGCACACAATTAGATTCATGTTTTTAAACTTCTCAATTATCCATATACCATAATTTTATGTGAAAGTTTGTTTCCTCTTGCAGCTCCCCCCCCCCTCCTCCTCCTCCCCGCTATTCCCTGTGTGCCCCCAAGAGTCTTTCTCCTGTAGGAAGTAGAGAAATTGCTAAGTGTTCTTTCAGCTTGGTTAGTATAGTAAAAAGGAGTCAGAGGTCACCGTCCACAAACTGAATTAAAGCCACAGGCTGTCAGACAAAGAGTCCTGTGCTAATTCATTTAGAGCAATTATTTGGGGTAGAAATATGGAAAGAAAAGCAGATAAAATTACTTAAAATTAACTTACCAGAGAGACAGCATATTTTTATAACTGTCTTCTATTGAGCTGTAAATAGACACAGTGGATCCTGTTAGACCATGTGATGCCTTGAACTATTTATTGAATTTTCTGCTGAACAAACCTTTTACATTTTTTTTATACAAATCATATGATGGCAAGACATCGCAGTTTTTTTCATATTTCAGCCCATTAAACACTTTTTATTTTACAACTTTTTTGTATTGCATTAAGCAGAATGATGTCTTAAAAATATATGTTTTATGAAAAATAAGAAATTTTAGTTGCGCTTGTTAAACTGCAGTATTTTAACTGTATCACCTGCCCGCACAAAATCATGGAATATTGTGATAAAAGAGTGTCATAGGCCAACCGTGCTGTAAAAATATTGTTTTACTGCAAAAAAAATAAACGTTAGTAAAGAAGAGAAACCCTCTACCTGAAGAATCTAAAAAATACTTGTAAATTGTGTCAATCTCCTTTTCCCCAATTGTAACCAGTTCTTCTATTTGACTTCCCTACAGGACATAGTGGTAAGCGCTTGTGGTTTGAACCACGGGGTTATGATTCTTTTGGCATAATATCCTCTCTTTTTCAAAGGAAAACAGCAACATTAGAGGTAAATATTTCTACATAATTTACATTTTAGCTAGTGACAAAGACTCTTACCTTTATTTGCTGTTTTGCCTGAATGGTTTTGGGATCCCAGGATAGTTGCTGCTACTCTCCTTCCCTGTTCTTTTCAGAACCACTTTCCTCTCCTCTTCTCTTTTTGTTAGGATTCTCGTTGAAGAGGACTTATGGTTATATATTGATGGTTCTCGGACCCGCTTCCACTAGGAAAGCGGGCTGTTATGGTTGTTCCTTTGTTTAGTTTTGTTTACTCTGTTTAGACAGAACTACTGTTCCCATTTAAGTTGTATTTAGCTGTCACACTGTCTGGTAGTATATGTGTTTTCACCTCACCCTCTTTTTATTGTAATATTTTTTTTAAATCTTAATAAAAATCTGTTGAAAAGTAAAAGATAGTGACATACTCACTTTAAGTTGACCCAACAAACTTCAGGTCTTGTGACAATACATGTATAGTGTCTGATTTGAAGAATCAGTACCAACACAAATCACCATTTAGGCATTGCTGACATGGTTCAGCTGAGGTTGTAGGAAACAAAAAGTTAAATTGTGTAGCCAGGCAAATTACTACTAAACAATTGATAAAAAATTTGGGCGGACACTCTAATATACATACTTAAGCCCCCCATACACGTTCCGATTTTTCGTACGAATTTTGCCCGACCGACCGATCGGGTCGGGAGATTAATCGATCGGGAGATTAATCGGATTCCGAATTATGTACCCGACCGATCCCGATTTTTCAAAATCGGCCGAAAAATCGATCGGGACCGCTTCGGACCTGTCCGTAAATTTTTGGTCGATCTGCTGTTAATAAATAGGGTCGGGCTGATGGATCGGTGATAATTCTAATTCCGATTTTTTGTGCCAGCCGACCGACCATAACATTTTAGGTGAAAATCAGGTGACAGGATCGGACGAAAAATCGGTCGGGAGAATAATCGGAACGTGTATGGGGGGCTTTAGACCTACTGTTTTTTATCAGAAACAAAGGAAAAAGATGTATTTGGTTAGACCTGTGTGGTTGTATTTTCCATTTTTTATGTTCCTTATACAAAAATGTTGGATGAAATGTTGGACTGGAAAAAGTAATACTGTTTATTCAATGGGTGACTGATCAGTGCATGCATTCCTCATTCCTTCATCTTGTATGTTGCAGTTTAGCAGCTGTGGGTGGACTGTGTCTAGACTTTTATTCTGTTTAGTGTCTCTTATTTGTCACACTTTCTTTTGTTAAGTACAACTGTCTGTTTCATGTATTTGTTTTTGTAATCAAGGAACGTACATAAATATTACCTGCACATACTTGAATATGCAGTACTTAGCACCCTAAGGGTGCATAAGGTACACACTGTAAATATGGCACGCTAATATCCCCTGCTCTTTCCTATTTACTTTTTCTATTGGCCTATTATCCTTTTGGTCCTCTTGTGCTCCTCTTATGAGTTTAATTTTCCTATTTGTAGTTGGTTAAAAACTAAAACCAAGTTCTTTATACATGGTTGACACTTAAAAAAGTTGGGCCCATTTACTGACACAAGCTTTCGAGTATAATAAGTATTTTTATTTGTTCCAGCTTTCAGACTTGCTGGTACTTTTTACAAGAAGAATATATGCTATACCTATTAATCCCCTTTTTTCTAAACATTCTAACCATCGACAAAGCCCTTTTTCAACCAAATACATGATTTCGATTTGTTCTAATCAAATAAATATACTTTGGACTTGGCAATGAATAGTGATTTATGTAAACAAAAGCAAAATGGAAAAAAACTTATTTTAGCGTATTTTTAGATCAGAAAGTCTTTCATGAGTAGGGAGAGTACACAGGACAACACAAGAATTCCTAACCATCTTGTATAAGTAACCGTTTATTTTCAAGTATAAGCAAGGGTCACTAATGTGTTTTTTAGCTGGACAATTAAATTGTGCAATATTAATTGTTTTTTATGTACATAATTTAACCTTATAATTTCAACTGGCATGCCCTAAGTTGCAATTGACTAGAACACATATGCTGGCACCATGGTGGTTTAGTGTTTAGTAATCTGACCATGCAACACTGGGGTAACTGGTTCAAATCGTGGCCTAGGCTGTATCTGCAAAGATTGTGTATGGACTGCCTGGCTTCCCTCCAAAATTGTCCTTAAAATATTATTAGGGAAGGTCAGTGACCCATAAAAACCTAACGGGGTGGCTGGCCCCAGGGACTTTTCACAGCAAATGATGAAGGGTTTAGGTCAGTGCCCGCCTTCTGGGAATACCCCGCGTTCCCTGCCCTCCCCCCGCATCTCTACACAATGCTGGTGTCAACTAGACGCCGGCAATGTGTGCTTGGAAAAGCGGCGCCACCTCCATTAACATGGAAGTCTATGGAGACGCCCCCTTTGGTGTCACAGATGGTGTAGAAGACTCAGGCCAGAAGGCATCCATGAGCCTGCAGAGCTGCAGGATGACAGAGCACAGGCTATTATGCCCAATCCCAGCACAATCACAGTTTGATCCAAGATGACCGTACTGTGACCGTACTAAGTTTAGGGCATAACGCCAGGGAGGTTAATAAGTGTCCTTAGACCATATTTCGGCAAACTAAAGCACGGGGGCCAAAACCAGCCCTTTAGTCTTTTAATTTGCTCTTTGTCACCTTGGTGTCAAGATGCTCTGGCTCCCCTCATTCCCTGCAATAAGACCACACCTATAGGATAATTGTTTGGATTGTTCCATAGAGGCAGTAGTTTGCCTGAATAGAATGTTTAACCTCCCTAGCGGTTGAGACGAACCCTGTTCGTTCACTGAACAGGGTCCTCTCAACCGCCGGGGAAGCCGGTGGCGGGGAGACCCTATGCCTCCCCGGAAAGCTGCAGCGATTGTCTACATCGCTGCAGCATTTCCGGGTTGGCGGCACCGCCCGATCACGTCACGGTGACGCGGGGGGGGGGGGCATAGACCTCCATGTTAATGGAGGAGCGCCGGCTTTCTCTCTCACGCAGCTGTTGTCAGTAATGACAACAGCTGCGTGTAGAGCTCCGGCGGGAAGCCGGAAACGAGAGGCAGTGTACTCTGTACACTGTATACAACGGCGCGATACGGGCGGTGCGCTAGGAAGGTTAAGCTTCAATTTATTTTTAAAAAATGTTTTTTTTAAATATCCTGCCCTAGCTACAAGGACTTAGGGCCCCTATGCCAGATGGCCATTACAGGCTCTTGGTGCGACCCCTATGTCACATCTAAAAACCTATTGTGGCCCACAAGTCAAAAAGTTTGCCCACCCCTGCCTTAGATTGTTCATTACATATTTATGAGCATGGAATTGTAGTTAGATAGGGAACTTCGCCGAAAGACATCTATTGCTGTGTAAAGCGTTGTGCAATACCTCGGTGCTATATTAATGTATGGCCACTTTGTTTAGGGAGACATTTCAGAAAAGTCAGATTGCTTGTTATTCCTGTACGACATATGTCCCATGTTAATATAGGAGTTCATTGTTTGGGTGCATTCTGCTAAAAGGAAGACACCCATAAATAGTGCCCAAATCTTACAATTCTCTGGCCTTCCTCAGCTGTTTTGTTAGACTTAACTCCTAGAACAGTCAGAGGACAGAGACAGTGACATATGTTTGTCACGCTAAAGCTTATTGTTATCTCCTTAAACTATTTCCTTCAAATCTGCTCTCTACAGACAGTGGATTTCTTGTGTATCAGATTAATTTCCAACACACAGTGTTGTCTGTTATTCTGGCATGTAAAACGGCAAGGGCTTGAATAGTTATATTATTATTAGCCTTTAAGAAAAATGCATTTGAATGCCATTGGATGAGCCCAGCATGTAAGAAAATATATCCCTAAGAACATATTTGGACTGTGAAGCTGGAATGTTATAGAAAGTGATTGGCAATTAGACCGACAACACCAACTGCTCTAACAGCAGCTGTCAGAGGGTGATGAATGCCATCTACTTCTGGATGTGCACACAGCTAAATGACTTTGAATGCTCCTACATATAGCAATACATTTTTAAATATTCATATGCAAGTTGTCAAAATCTGGAGTTTTTCTTTTCTTCGGTTTACTTTCTAGAATGTACTTCAGAAAAAAAAACTAAAACTGCCCATTAGTAGTAATGATTGTTCCATAGCATGCCCTACAGAATAATTGCATTTTCATACAATGGGAGACAAAAGCGGACAAATTATCCTGAGTGAATTAAATCCCACACTAGTATCGGCATTCAGCGGTAAGGAAACATTTCCATTTAATGTGCTATTGGACCTCCATTTTCTTATTGATTTGTGTTTTAAAGATTTTACGCTGTAAAGGTATAACACGGCCTCTTCATGCAGCACAGCAAGGCACAGCTCAGGGCATGAAAATGACGACATGTTACTGCTTTGACTTGACCCGAAAATTGAAAGATAAATATAATGTGCAAACTTACCTTGACATGTCATGGCTGTTTGTTTAACTGTGAGGATTATTTATTTCCTTCCACCTACATTGCTAACAACTATAGCCAGTCTCATAACTCTTGGACGATGTATGAATTGGTTCTATTTATATTAAGCTGAAATGATTAATTATAGCATGTCAGTTATACTTGATTTGACAATGCATGTGCATGTCAATTCATAGGCCTACACCATGTTTATTACTTAAACTAGTGCATTTAGTATGAGAAGAAGTTATGTATAATGAATCAGTTAACTGTCTAGGTGTGCATGTGTCATTTAAACATAAAAAAAATAATATACATATATATATATATATATATATATATATATATATACACACACACACACACACACCCTAATTTTCACTGTATAAGACGCACCCAGTTTTTAGGGCAGAAAACCAGAAAAAGAAAGATTTAATAAGTTTTCACATCAATTGGGTTAATGCAATGAATTTAATGGATGCAATATCCAATTTAGCCAGCAGGTCACTAGCAGCAGTACACTCTCAGCTGAACACGTCATACTTTACACTGATCTACAGGAGGAGGGGGGGGGGGGGGCTGGTCTGTTCTCTGCTCTCTCTCTCCTCTGCCGATGTCACTGATTCTGTGTCCGTGGGGCAGCAGAGTGATTGCTGTTCCCACGAACAGGAGAGCTATAGATGCAAGTTCATCTAGCTCTGTCTTCATTGCCTATGCCAGTTCAGGGCTGGCATAGGCAATTACACAGTTCAGATGGGAGAGCCGGACATCGGCTCTCCCATCTGAACTGACAGTGCCGGGAGAGCTGGCGGGAAGCCAAGGTGCGACCACCAGCGGCTGAGTGGCCGCGGGGGTCATGTATTCGGCATATAAGATGCATGCACTTTTTTGCCCCCAATTTTGGGGGTGAAAAAGTGCGTCTTATATGCCAAAAATATGGTGTATAGTTTTTAAGATTTTTTGTTTATAAACAGAAAAGATTAGACTAATCCAGAGAAAGCCTTTTCTGTTACAGAAGGGTGTACTTACATGTGTGTGTCATTCCTTCCTGATGTTTAGATCTATTCACAACATAGAGTGTTCACCAGTAGACCTGTAATACCAAGCCTCCAGGAAGTTATTTCAGTTGCCTAGACCTTACAGTCTGCTGGCTCAAAATAGCACCATAAAACCAAGGCTGATGTTACTTTATAAACAACAAAATTATCCCCTATGTGCCCCTTCCTGGTTTATTTTTTTAAAGTCTCTACTTTCCCTATGTTAAGCTGGACTCAAATCTAAAATGTCAATCTAATTGTTGCATAGAGCAAAGCTATACCAACTTGTCTGTGTCCCTAAAATTAGAAAAGCTTCTCTTTACCTGTGTTGGTAAAAATTCAATGTCATCAGTACTGACCAATATATTACCTTGTTGACCGGGTAGAACTTGAGGAAGGACTGAGGGCAGAGAAGCAAGCTAATGGCTTTATCTTCCATGCCACATCATAGGATGTCACCTTTAACACATATATTAACCATTCGTTTTTATAAATGCTGGTATATCCAAGGCAGTGGGGTTACTGCCATATGAAAGTATTTAAAGAGTATATGCATTTTGCTCCAAACCTAACTTTATTGTTTACGTTCTTTTAAATTGCTGGGATCTTAGAAGAAAATCACTTTTACTGTCCAATGAGGTGTCCTCAAGGATTCTTATTCTTCAGAGGATTGGTAAAGACCTTAACCATGAATTTCACATCACAGCTTTTACATATCACACAAATAAAGCCAGGGCAGAACCTTTTAGTCACTCAAAGTTCCACAACAGAACAGGGTCCAGAACATATGTAACAATATCTATTACCTAGTTGTCTTGTTTGCAAAATAACTTTTGCTCTTGAAACAAGGTTCATTCTAAGGGTAAATTTCCACATACGTCGCATATACGCTTAGCGGGCTCCCGACGTGGCAGATAGACATGGTCTGTCTACACATCCGCAGGTGCAAAGAATCAACGTATTCGACTACGTTGAGCCTTGCAGCAGCGGAGCGGCTCGACGCTCTGAAGACAGATCCTCCGCCAAGCAGGTTAGTGTATCTGCTACGTTGGGGTCCCCGCTAAGCGTATACGAGAGGCTCCCAACATATGTGGAAACAAGCCCTTAGTGATGAGCGGCATAGGCAATATTCCATTCAATATTCATGAATTACCTTCGCCTCACAAGTACCTTCAAAATGTGCTATTTATTTTCACATTGCGAATATATATTCACAATCCATACACATAAGCATCATAATGCAGAATATCGTGAATATTGGAAATTGCGAATATCCGCCGCCATATTCACAAAAAAAATTTGTGAATTCTCCAATAGCCGATATTTGCCAAATAATAGCCGATAGCTAATAGCCGATATTCGCGATTCAAATATTCGAGCTCAACACTATTCATTCTTACAATTCACTTTTCTGAATGTTTTATGACGAGAGCTACAAGAGAAATGGATAGGTTTGTGCAACGTAGCGCAAGACGCATTGTCATCTGTTATCACCCCTTGTGTAACCTCCAGTTTAGTTCTCTCCACATAATCCATATTCTACTTAATCCTGTAAATTGTTGGGTTTCCCTGGTGTTTTTCTAAGCCTGCTAATAAGAATTACCTACTGTAAAGTGCTTACTCTTTGTGTGTTTGCCTATTTTCTTGACAGTTTAGCTTTGACCTTTTAAAGATCTATTCTCAAGTACTTCTACAGCAGTCTCCTCTACGAGCAAGTGCTATAGAAATGTCAACATTCACAAAACATTGTTCCATGTGATCTGTAAACTATTCCAGTGATTTTTTTTTTTTTTTCACTCCCCCGTTTCTGGTTTCATACATTGAAGGACAGGGATTCTTTGATAGTTACAAAACTTAGAACAGGTGTAATGCAAGACAGCTGTCTCTCTATTCATTTTATATATTTTACAGACTTATTTTCTCACAACTTCATATGAGAAGCCATCTGCTCTGGGGAAACATAAGTCCCAGAGAAAAGAAAGGTCTATCCCCAGTAGCTAAAAACGAGGAGTTTTCATAAAAAAAATGTTACAGTGTAAATCTATGTTCTCAGAGAAGTCTGTCTGCACAAGATTAAGTGGATTGATTGAATGCTCCAGAGTGTATGCAGCTGACCAGACAGCTTTCTCATATTCATTTCACATATCACTCAGGGCATCTTCTCAATCACAATGCACACATTTCATAGACATATAGAACCTTCACAGAAAGAAAAACGTTTCTGTTTTGTATATTTACAAAAAAAGAATTTTTTTACCTGTTTTGAGCTTGTGAAAACTTGTGCAGGCGCACTCAGGTTACTTTGAGAACGACCCAATGACAGGTCTATAGGGCAAAAGCCTGAAAACAGACCAATGGGCACAACATGAGGTCTTGCTCATTTATCCGTCGTTTGACACCCGCCCATGTAAATGAGCCCTTAATTTAAAAAAAATGATGCTTGTGCCAAGCTTATGCACATATAATGTCACCTAAATAGCAAACATATGCTCATTGTATGATCAAATAACATTTGCAAATGAGTGGAGAGTTTGTCATTCAACTGTGCAGGTGAGAATGATCCCCCTGCATCTTTTCTGACACCAACTGCCTACAAATGGCTTCTCCTTTGCAAGACTGGTTTAGGGTATTCTACCTGCTTTCTGCAGAACCATGAAGATTACAAATGGGCCCCTAGAGCATTCATTGGAACCTAGGCTCCTACCTAAGCTTCATTATGTATGATCCTATTCTGCATATGACAACTTATATGTAAAATTGTCAATAGGAAGATCTATCCGAATTAGCCCAACAAATCTGGATCAACCAACAATTAACCAACAACTATTCTTGTGTTGCAACGATGATCAATTACTACTAAGGGGCCCAAAGTCTGAACCGTTGATACAAGGCAGGATGGATCCATGCTTTCATGTTGTTGATCCAAATTACCATCCGAATGTTTGAGTCTTCTGCTGCTGTAGCCCATCTGCCTCAAGGTTGGACGTGTTGTGCGTTCAGAGATGCTCTTCTGCATACCTTGGTTGTAACAAGTGGTTTTTTTAGTTACTGTTGCCTTTCTATCAGCTCGAACCACTCTGGCCATTATCCTCGACCTCCGGCATCAACAAGGCATTTGTGCCCTGAAAACTGCCGCTCACTGGATGTTTTCCCTTTTTCGGACCATTCTCTATAAACCCTAGAGATGGTTGTGCATGACAATCCCAGAAGATCATCAGTTTCTGAAATACTCAAGACCAGCCATTTGGCACCAACAACCATACCATGTTTAAAGTCAATTAAATCACCTTTCTTACCCAATTCTGAACTGCAGCGGTTCATCTTGATCATGTAACCAAGCCTTAATGCCTTAATGCATTGAGTTGCCACCACGTGATTGGTTGATCAGTAATTTGCGTCAAGCAGTTGGACAGGTGTGCCTAATAAAGTGGCCGATGAGTGTAATTATCACTGAGCTAACAAAAAGTGCTTGAATGATTATGGCTTAAGCTGGGCATAGACGGGCAGATTCTTGCCTGATTTGACAGCTGATCGGCCACCATGCGCGTTCCTGCAATCGATCAGCAGTCAGCAGAGAATCAGGTGCGCCTCCTGGTCATATTAACCAGGAACCTGTCGCATGTCGGATCGCACGTTGATCTGGCATGCCGGTAAATTCCTGGCCGATCCTATAAGTTCATAGGGTGCCCAGCCAATTCTCTGCACTAGCAACTGTGCATGATGACGTCATCATGTCTGGTCGGTCGGCTGGGCAGTCGACAGAAAAACAACCCATCTATGCCCAGCTTAACATTCAGGCCATCGCTAGATAACAGGACTGAGAAAGCACGTCTAGGGAATGGACTTGGAAACTTTGTGTCACTTTTGTCACAGAGCATTGTCATTTTGACACAAAGTATCTTCCTTCATGTTATTCCCTACACTGAAAACCTTGCCCTCATATATAGTTTAACATTACATTACATTTCCTAACACTAAAGATTTTTGCCTGATTTTTTTGGCCGGCCGAAAATCGGTTGCGCTCACCTGACAAGATCGACTGAAATCTCCCGCATGTCGGATAGCATGGTGATCTGACATGTTGGTAGATTCCCGTCCGATCCCATTACTTTGGATGGGGACAGCACAAAGGGATCCGGATGATCCTCTGAGGTATAAATATTGCTATATTTTAGTTTAAGTGAAGTTGCAACATGGGTGAAATCATCCAAGACTTAGGCTTTGTTACCCCCCTGCTGGGTCTCGGGGGTCTGGGGGTCCCAGGGACCAAGTGACGCCACTACCAGTCAGTGCCCCCTTACCTGGGAGGTCCCGCGGTGCCAGCTCTGCTGCTGGGGGATCCCAAAGGAGACCCCTAGTCCGCTCTTTGTCCCCCTCTCTCTATGCTGGGTCCGCGCATGAGCAGTGTCTCCCTCTGACCCTGCATTTATGGCCTCTGTCAGCTGACACTGCCCCAGCCCCTGGGCGGAGACAGAGCAGGCAGCCTGGCTATTT
>CM070038.1:96833079-96857416 GCA_036250615.1 Ptychadena robeensis
CTTGTGACCTTGACTTTGGCTGGCTTATCATGTCATCATTCATAGGAGACATATAGAAACCTCCGTTTTGTATGTCCTTCATTTTATTTGGTTATCTGGCTTAGAGTAACCAAGCTAAGGGAAGGCTACATCGGACCCTATGCCCTGCACATATAGGTAGTTTCTCCACTCCCGTGGTAATCCTTCCCAAATGCAGCCCAGGTTTGACCATTTGCACAATCTAGACAAACCTGGACCACCAGTTCCCCGCTTTATGTAAATGCCCAGTCCATCTGATGAGTGACATCCAGCACTATTTTGTTCCTGACACACTAGATTCTATTTGCTTTTCTATACACAGGCCTCTTTGAGAGTAAATCCAATAACCACACCTCAGGTGCAATAAACCGGGTACTTGGTAGGGAATATATATTCGATTGCTGCGGCTGAACCTAGGCAAAAGGGTGTATTATTAGGATTTAGTTACCTACTACTTTTTATTTATCTTGAGCTGTCTCTCATCCTTCCCTAAGAGAATTTGATTTTCCAACACAGAGCAGGAACAAGAACCAGAACCTCCGGTCCCTCCAATCTATGCCTTATATATCCTCCTGGGTGATAGCAACCCCAGGGCAATACCAAATATTTTTACAGGAAAAAGCATTATTGTATTTTTATCACACTATATTCCGATATTCCTCTGGTTCATCTGTGGGAGAAGTTAGATGAGCATCACTTGACTAAAAATAATCAAAACCGAGCTTAAAAGTGATCAGTCAGCTAAATAAATGTTTTTTTATCATTTATAATATTATTTAATAATTTTTTACATATTTAAAATGTATGCGTTTTTCTTTATTCCTCTTAAAGACTAAAGGTGGGTTTACACCTGTAGATTTTTTCGTTCGATCAACAAAGAACGAGCGATTTTTTGGGATGATTAAACAAAAATCTAGAATGGCTAATTTGTTCAATGGATACATTTTGTTCGACCTCAAACACAAAATCGTTCAAAAGGTCATCGAACATGTTGGTAAATTTTTATCTGTCGTTGTAATTTCACATGTATTTTCATTAGATATCAGTGATGGATGAACACAAAATCTAATGTTATATTCGATAAATGAATGAACGATGTTTGATGATGACATTGAACAAAAAAAACTACCGTGTTTTTTGGACCATAAGACTCTTATGGTCTTATGGTCCAAATGCGCGACCCCAAGCACGGAGATTAGCTGTCAGTTGAGAGATGGCGGCTCTTTCCCATCTGTACTGTATAATTGCCTATGCCAGCAGAGCTCAGAGCCCTGCTGGAATAGGCAATGAAGAGAGAGATAGATGAACTGTGACCTATCCTATCCCTCTCTCCTTTCCGTGGAAACTGCAATCATTCGCAGCTCTCACGGACAAAGTAACAGCAAGATCGGCAGAGGACAGCAGTAGATTCTGCAGCTGTTAGCCCCCCCCCTCCTCCTCCCGATCATTGTGTAGGCCTTGGGGACACTGGATTCAAGACCGCAGTAGGGTTGGGGGCACTTAGTGCCTGACCTGACACGTGGTGCGGGTGGGGGTCTGTTTGGGCCCTTTGGCCGGCCCCACCACCGGGAGCCCACACGGAGAGCTGAGCGGATTTGCCTCGGGTGCACGGATATGCACGGATATCTGCATGGCCTCCCAACTAAATTTCATTGATGCACTTTGATTGTTACCCCACTATACCAACTAATAATGTTCTTAGCGATAGATTACTAGGAACTACAACAAATGATATGTATGTACCGTGTATGTTGTTGATTAGTTAACCTTATATTCACTGATGAAATCTAGCAATAATGTGAACCAATCTAGAGGATATATATAGATCTTAACTGACCACATTATATGTATATGTACATGTTTGGTGATACTGGACAGTATTGAATGAACTATGATGTTTTATGATGTACTATGATGACTTGTCAGAGGAAACCACATGTATAGGCATAGGTGATATGTGTAATGTTATTGTCATCCAACAACATAGATGACTGTTTATCAAAGATCTTAATATGCATATGTTTACACTATAGAATTCCCCTCCCTGAAGAAGCCTGAGGGCGAAACATGTAGGAGGAGAAGGAAAATAATGGTTATGCTGAATTATGTTTCTTATGTGCATTATTAGGTTGACTATGTACCCTTGGCAAACAACCCATTGTAATTAATGTTGTATATATGGATTGTATATGCTCTTTTAAAATTTTTTGGTCCATTGTATTATTAATGACCCTTTTAAATATTACTACTGTAGGATTAATTTCAAGTGTGCCTAGAAAACCCTAGTAGGTAAGGTTATCAGGGACTGCCCCCTGAATAGACTTGTTTTGGTTTCTAAATTTTGGGATGGCACAGTGACCATGGATACCTGGCGCCCCAAAAGTTATAAACAGAAGAAGGGTTCTGTATTTGTATTGTATTGTGTTCAGTTATGAAAACACCAGTGATTAACCTCCCTAGCGCCGTATCGCACCGTTGTGATCGAGGCAGTGTACAGAGTACACTGCCTGTCGTTTCCAGCATCTCGCCGGAGTTCTACACGCAGCTGCTGTCATTACTGACAACAGCTGCGTGAGAGGGAAAGCCGGCGCTCCTCCATTAACATGGAGGTCTATGGCGCCGGCCCCCCCGCCCCCTTCCGCGTCACTGTGACGCGATCAGGGCGGTGCTGCCAACCCAGAAATGCTGCAGTGATGAAGACAATTGCTGCAGCTTTCCGGGGAGGCATAGGGTCTCCCCGCCGCGTGCGGTTGAGAAGACCCTGTTCACCGAACGAACAGGGTTCGTCTTAACCGCTAGGGAGGTTAATTGCATACTAGCTCTTGAGCACTCGATGCTTCAGCAAGTCTTTGGTCAGTGCACTGCAAAAGTGTCTTATCCTTTGTAGTTTATTATGGAAATTACAGCAAGAGTATTGTTATTCATCTGATGCAACAAGGAGATTTTGGTTCATCCATTTATTTTCTTAAATGTTCAAAGCATTATTAAAACAGGTGCATGGTTTTTTATTGTGTGCTTAATTTGTTGGTTTATTAGACTTATATACTAACGGCAAGGCTTCTGAATCTATGGTAATGAATATCATAGAAAACACAATATGTTGGTAAGAAGTTGTTCTCTTTATCCGTTCACTTTAAGAAGAAATCTTGCATCATGTAAATGAGAACAACGCTCTAGAGACTTCAGTGTGATGATAATATTAGTGTTATTTAGAGCTCAAATAAACTTAATATCATTACTGTGTGGTTCTTCCTGCATTGTATCCACCAGGGGTTCAAATCCTCCACACTATGGATGTGCCTCATGCATCTATACATTACATTTTGCATATTAAGTATGTTTAGAGCCAATGTCAATAATGCCAGCTGTGCAGAAAATTCCACGCTTTTAGCTCAAGATTAATATTTCATTGACTCACCTGTGCTCAGGAACAGTGCCTGAAATCCTGGGCATGTTTGCAGGGCAAATTTACAAGGACAAAAGTAGTATCGTATTGCTCTACAGCTCAGATTAAAGACTTATGTTCTTTCAATCCACGTGAAGCCCCCCGTACACCTTACAACCTTTCCATACAATTTCTTTACAATCAAATTTTGTTATACCAAAACCATGTAATATGAGGCTCTTACTAATCCTTCCAATCATTAAGTATTCTATCAGGGAGAACCCCGCACTACAAAGCAGTGATTTATACTTCCAATCACTGTATTCTATCAGGGAGAACCCCGCACTACATAGCAGTGATATATACTATCCAATCACTATGTATTCTATCAGGGAGAACCCCGCACTACATAGCAGTGATATATACTTCCAATCACTATGTATTCTATCAGGGGGGACCCGGCACTACATAGCAGCGATATATACCTTCTAATCACTATGTATTCCATCAGGGATGACCCGGTACTACATAGCAGGGATATATACCTCCCAATCACTGTTTTCTATCAGGGAGGACCCGGCACTACATAGCAGTGATATATACCTCCCAATCACTATGTATTCTATCAGGGAGGCCACTATACTACACAGTTGTTGGTAGATCTAATAGAGATTGTATGGATCGATCTTAAGGTGTATGGGGGGCTTTAGGGGTGTAATTTAGCACCTAAAAAGTTAGCACATGTAAAAGGTTACATGTGTAGTATGTTTTAATCATCTATATTATTTGACCTGGTCAAAGTTTCATATCAAACTTAGTATCTTGCAATATAAAAAATCACACACACTGTTTGCTATGGCTCTTATTCTTTATACAGTTTATTTCTAAATCAGCTATTAGATGGTAAAATGTTTGTCTGCATACACTTCCAGGTAATCTCCCCACACACAGGTCGATACTTGTGCCATCAACCGTGGCGCGATCCATTCCCAGTCGATGCTTTGGATGGGGACCCTTTGTAGAATCGATGTGCACCACTTTGTGCACTCGATCTCTGGCCGATACTTTGGGTGGGGATCGAGGGCCCAATCCAAAGTAAAGAGGATTTACAAGCATGTTGGATCCCTGTTTCAATTGGCATTTCGTTCCAGCGGGATTGAACGCTCAAGGTGGGCAGTGCAAGGTGGGTCATTCGATGCAAAATCAAGGTTGATTTTGCGTTGAATGACCCACCTTGCACTGCCCACCTTGAGCGTTCAATCCCGCTGGAACGAAATGTCAATTGAAACAGGGATCCAACATGCTTGTAAATCCTTTTTCAATCGCTACCAGGGAAATATTAAGGATCTAAAGGCAATATAGGTGCGAAACACGTCGGAGACATGAGTGGACTCACCAATAATATATTTAGGACCATCTCCACTCATATCCCTGTACTGTATATCTGGCAATATAGGTATAGCTTGTACTGAAAAGTAAATATACAGTTCCATGCTACTCTGTCTGTACATCCAGGAGACCACAACAAATTGGCAATGAAACTCATAACTTGAGGACAACGACATAATTATTAGTAACTGCTCTGCCTGCTCCTTGGTAGTAGCATACAAGGTAAACAAGCTCCAGTGCTAAATCAGCTTAACTTAAGAACAACTTAACTTACAAAGTCTTAATTTACAACCAGAATTATGGCCGTGGCCAAAACATGTTTCCGCTTTTGTTGTTGCAAAGACCCGAGATTTTGGAGAAGCATTTGTAAGCTGCACACTGAACCCAGATATATGTATTTGAGGACTAACCATATTTTTTGGACTAGAAGACACATGGGACCATAGGACTCACCCAAAGTTTTGGAGAGAAAATTAGGGAAAAAATTAGGTAGACACGGCCATTCAGATATCAAGTTAATATTCTGAATGTTACAGCAAAGTAGGCAGGACTGGACCATGCAGTTTTCACTCTATATTCCTTTAGCTAAAAGACCAGTGCCAGGAGGGAGGTATTCACTGCAGCAGAGTGTCAGGGCTTAAACTTTAGCATGTGCTTATACACACACTGACCAACTTATGTAGAGATACATAAAGAAAAAGAACAAGAAAAAAGGAGATTCCACTCCGGGACTTTTAAGGCACAGGTTTTCAACAGATATATGAATAAAAATAAAAAGATGGTTTTATTAAAATAACAGGGCATAGTTATAGACCACATCCTTATAATACATCATTTTTAGTCCATGTTTGTTGCCAGATAGCATCTCGACGCGTTTCGCAGAATCTGCTTCCTCAGGAGAATTTAGCCGGCAAGTTCTTTGATAATATCAAAAATGAAAATGTTTTTTATAAGAGAAACACCAAGATAAGAAATACAAGTAAATTCTTAGTAGAAAGGAAAATATAGTAGGAGACGGAAATCAGATTTCATTGGCAGGTCCAAGTACGAAGCAAAAGGGTCCAGGACCGAGAGTGATAGGTAGATAAACAAAAAAAAACCAATGGAATATCATCAGCAAATAAAGAGTGCTTATGGGAAATAAGCTTTAATTTTCAGTGCTCTTGCAATAAAATGCCTTTCTGTATTTGGAAGTGCCCAACAGTTTTTAAAAAAACAAATGTTCATATCAACTTTCAATATTATTGCTCTATGCGTTAACAGCTATATGGGTGCGTTAATGCAAAAGGACCATTCAGTCCCATAGCAACAAAAACTAGCGTACATTTTGGGATGAGTTCCTAGTGCGTCCAATGCACTTTCAATGGACGCATTAGTGCGCACAAAAAATAACTGAACACAACACATGGCTCGTGGGTACACATCCATTAAAAATCATTGAATCCTGTGGGACGCATCAAAGTTGCTGCTTGTCAAATGCAAGAGCTTTAACACAGTTAAGCCCCCCATACACCTTCAGATTCCTCCATACAACTTTCATGAGACCTACCAACAACTATGTAGTATAGTGACCTCCCTGATAGAATACATAGTGATTGGAAGGTGTAGAAAGGTCCTCCTATTACATGGTTTTGGTAGAAGAAAAGTTGGTTGTACAGAAGTTGCATGGTAATTGTATGTGGTGTATGGGGGGCTTTAAGACTTGGCCTTTGACATCTAGTCCTAGTCATTTGCTCACTTCAATATCTACTTCTGTTTCGGACCTGAGCTCTAATACTTGCTTTGTGCGCCTTCTACCAAGGAAAGTACATTGCATTTGCCTTCTTTTTGTCCTCTGAAACCATATCTGAGTTATTTGAGAATGGGCCTACATGTTCACATCTATTCTTATTAACTTCTAATATAGTCAAATCAAACCTAATGCAGGTTTCCTTCATTCATTTTTGCAACTGGTATTTTTTACTTAGTTGTCTTTTGTAACTTTTTAAAGCTGGGCATACAGTACACGTCTCGATTTTTTGTTCAATTTTAGTGCGATCGTTTAACAAAATCGATCGCGCGATCGGATTGAATAAAAATTGAAGCATGCCAAAAGTGTCCGAGCGATCGATTTTGTAAAAAATCGGACAGAAAAACGATCGTTCACGGATCAGTTCTGATTGATAATTTTAATAAAAAGCAAAGGAATTGAGTGCTGTTAGTTGTTTCATGCGATTGTTTTAATCGATCCATTTATGATTCTTGTGGAAATTACCTTTGTTTGTGTGCTGTTGATCACTGGCCAGTTCTTCAGCTAACACCCCTCCAAACCCAGAAATGTGTGCATTTGAGACTTTTAGGATAGAATCGCCCAAAAATTGAATGCATGGTATGTTGCAGTTTGCGATCGTTTTTGCTAATTAAAATCGATGGGATCGGATTAAAAAGCGATTGCAGGAAAATTGTGACGTGTATTCCCAGCTTAAAAAATATATTGATTCAACAAGAAACTTTAGCCCACCATATAGGCTTTATTTCAAGTGTTTTAAAATTAAAATATGAATCCACAGATTACAACTATTATAATATTATATTATAGTAGTGATTTTATAATATTTTATGTTTTATGTAATTTTTTTTTAAAGTTTAATATATTTTGGACAATGACACACATCTGTTGTTGATTCCAAAGCATTTCAAATGACTCATTGCATCTTTTGTTTAAGAATAGCTGTATAGAGTTATCACTGAATTTAAAGTATGGAATTTATCAATGCTGAAAGAATAGTAAGGATCCATGCCAAAAAAATATCACTGATTTTCAAAAAAAAAAAATACACACATTTATTATAATCACAAAGGAAATGTGTATTTTATGTGTTACAAACACATCTCTATTACAGCAGAGTAAGCAGGCTTGCCAGTAGGGGGCGCCTTGACAATACATTATTCATTGAGCTTCATTCATTTGGGGAAGCAGTTGTGAGCCAAGGAGATCTTGTTCAAGACATCAAAATATTTTGGCAGCTCTGCAAAGTCACAGCTTAAGTGAGCACGCTGGGTGTTTAACCATTTTAAGACTGAGAAAATAGCATGTTCCAAATCAAGGAGTCTTCGCTCCCCTCCCCATCAAAGCAGAGCACCTGATTTAAGCATTGTTCTGATGAGTGGCAGCAAATTGCACAATTATTTCCAGATTCTAGACTAATGCTTTATGCTGTATCAGATAATCCTGTGATCTCACACGTCACAATGGCGCTGCTATTGAAATCTCATACCCTACAAATCTGCTTAGAATTGATGTTCTTTTAAAAACAATTGTATCTGTTATTCACCTTAGAACAATATTTGATTAGGACTTAAAAGAATATGTAGGACAGGAAAAACAGACCTTTAACAGAAGGAGGTAAAGTGTTCACCACAGTGTGTTACAGAGCTGAGCTTCCAGGCTTGTCAGGAGGTGTGTGATGATTGTTCAACTGCTTTTTATATCCTGGCAAGTTGTAAAGTTTCCATACTGTCAGCATGCATGCAGATAACTTAAAAGTTGTTGCCTTTTTTATTCATTGTTTTGTTTAGGTTTATGTTGGAGCAAATGCACATTCAAGTCATGATCGTTTAGGTTAGGTGGTCAAGGAATACAGGAGTGAAAAATATTCATTTTTTTTTCCACAAATTTTATTTGAATTTAAATAAAATGTGAATGTTTTTAAGAATCATCTGGCATAAATTGTTTGTATATAAGGAACCTCTGAAACC
Source organism: Ptychadena robeensis (assembly GCA_036250615.1). NCBI lineage: Eukaryota > Metazoa > Chordata > Amphibia > Anura > Ptychadenidae > Ptychadena > Ptychadena robeensis. The sequence goes on from CM070038.1 coordinate 96,841,610, forward strand.
CCCATCATATATACTCTGAAATATATGATGTATATGTTTGTATTCCTAGATTTGAGAAAATCCTCACAGGTAAGTGAGGTGGGGGGATGAGGTGCTATGTCCTTTTGTGACCTCTGATATGTTACAACCATGAACTTTATACATAGGTTAAGGCCCCCATACACCTTACGATCTTTCCATACAATTTCTGTACAATCAAATTTTGTTCTACCAAAACCATGTAATATGAGGACCTTTCTAAACCTTCCAATGTATTCTATCAGGGAGGCCACTATACTACACAATTTTTGGTGGATCTAATGGAGATTGTATGGATCGATCTTAAGGTTTATGGGGGGCTTAAGGTGGTCAAAAATATTAGATATTGGAAATATTACCCCCACTATTTATATATATATATATTATATACTAAAGAAACCTACTTATATTTGGGACTTTAAATGTAACCACATATCCTAGTGGATTCCATAGAAAAACCATGGCACCCCAAACATTGTACCAAAGATATTGGATATCCAAACAGGTTTAACACGTTAATATTATATATTATTATGTTTTGTTTTTTGTACAAAAGTTAAAATGACAAAATCAATGAAAACATAAAGTTACAGTTCTCATATCAAGCTTGTGCCAATGCTTTTTGGCCATGTCGGGCTTCCTGATGACAATTTTTACAGTAAGGCATTGTTAAATATTAGGATTGCAATATTAATGTAAATTACAATATATCCACCCAAATTTCCCAAATTCCAACTATTTCCTATATGTTAAATTATATCTGTGACATTAACAGTGTTTTCGATTCTATATCTCTGTAAATGTGAGGAATGCATATGAGAGAGAGAGCGCATATCACATGGTAGGGGGAACGTGGGCAGAAGCATTAAAAACGTAAGTGTACGTTGCAGGGTGGATTTTATTTAAATCAAACCGATTTAAATCACGATTTAAATCACTAGTCTGTAAGGCTCAATAATTTTTGCTGGTGTAACTTTAAAATGCGAGTAAGTGAAGATTTTTAGAACAACAACTTTTCATATTAGTTTTTTTTTTATCCCCAGTTTAGGTTAATCAATCATATTTGGACAACTTTTCTGTTGCACTTAGTTTTGAGACCTGAGAAAGTAAACCAAGCATGTGTGATAATATCTTGTAGCAGAGAAACTGCCCAACAATCTTACAGAAACACACAGAAGCTGATGGCATAAGCACATCACCCAAAATCTACCTTGAATAGACACGTTAGAGGGGACACAAAAGCAGATTTGCCTTATGAAATGACATATCGTACCCCCTGAAGAAGTCTATAAGCAAATGCGCGTTGGGGGAAAATTTGCGCCATTTGGACTATTTTAATTGTCTATGTGTACAGACGTGTACATCTGCAACATTGCGCATTGTTTCTGATTGATATGATGTCATTACTTCATCTTTTGCACTGTCTATAATAAATGTATTGCTTTACATATGGAGTGGGCCGTCCCCTCGCCCTTGTCTATTCCAGGAAAAAATTTTGGGTGATGTGTTTATGCCATTATTAACTTCTGTCTATTGCTTTGGGATGTTTTTTATGGAATTTGATTACCAAAACATTTAAACATATACAGCCTTATTCTAATGTAATGTTTTTTCCTCAAAAAGCATTTTATTTTTTAAAAATCGATATAAATCAAAAAAATCATCAAAAATGATTTTTTTTAGATTTTTAAAAAAAAATCATCGATTTTTATCCACCCTGGTACTTTGGCATACAAGCAGAAGTTGTAGCATGGATATCTTTCCATGAATTAACCTACTATATAACCTTTGCCAAGACTCTCATCAATGCCTCATCTAGGTAGATTAATTCCACAGGGATCTTAATATCTTTGATGTCTGTTTATACTCTTGTTAGAATTCAAAAGGAAAAAGATACAAAACATACTTTTTTTCCGAACTGAACAACACCACAACACTCTTAAGCCCCCCATACACCTTGAGATTCCTCCATACAACTTCCATGAGACCTACCAACAACTATGTAGTATAGTGACCTCCCTGATAGAATACATAGTGATTGGAAGGTGTAGAAAGGTCCTCATATTACATGGTTTTGGTAGAAGAAAAGTTGGTTGTACAGAAATTGCATGGTAATTGTATGTGGTGTACGGGGGGGCTTTATGCGTTGCCATGTGTTAAGAAACAAGTGCATTGCACTAGTTAGTCAAGATGCCGTGTGCTTCAACAAATTTTGCAGATGGTTCGGCAGTCCTCCACCTTCATCATTCTTCATATTATTTGAAAAAATTATAGTTGAGACATGTTACTTTTAAAAAAATTCTGCAGTATCTGGAATTACCAAATCCACATGTTCATCTAGAAAGTTGCAGGTTTTAACAAGTTTTAATTGCATCACTGGTAATTCTGCAACAGTGAATGTAAAAATCTAATCCGATCTCTACATCTATATGTTGTATATATATGTTAATCTAGTTTCCGTTCAATTGTAAAACTATTTTGCAGAGAATGCATTGCCACATATGTAACACATACATTTAAGAATAGTAAACATATATTATTCCTGTGAGTGGGAAACAGTTTGAGAAATCTGATTATTTTTTATAATGAACCCCAAAAGAGAGTATATATTGATAACCCTCACAATGCTGCACACAGTATTGCAGTGATTTAGTGCTAATGATTATAGTCTATCTAATTGCAGATTATAGACCAGCTCAAATTGTCTCAAGTGATGATGAAACTAAATACATTCCTAATATTTATCTATTTTTCATAATGAATCCACAGATTACAACTGCTATTTATTTTCGCAAGCAAACACAGTTTTATATTCTTTAGTAAAAACCTATGATAAACACCATATAGCGTGGGTATTTATATTATTACCTCTTCATTGGGTCATCCTGGCCTAATAAAGACAGCACCCTAGTGACTGTAGCATTACTAAGTATGCAAACCTTTAATATATAGTACATTTTATCTGTGTGCTGTTGTTGAAATATTTCTCTTTTTTTGTCTTTCCTGTGTTTTAGGGTTAATTTTACAGCACATCTATTGGCTTGTTGAAAATGGGGGCATGGAAAACAGATTCAGAAGACAACAATGGTGGGTTTTTATATACTATGCTACTCTGATATTACTATGATTGTTGATTTGTAGTCAATATTGTTTTCTGAAATATTTTTTAAATTGTGATCAACACTCCAATGCAGTATTTTGCATACTTAACTGTCAATTCTAAATTGCTAAACTTTTACGAATTTATTGCAAAAAATTATAATGATCTCTCTCACTTGTATGATCCATTCACTAAATATTACATCAATCATTTTTACCTTGAGTTAGCTCCATACTGGGGGGGGGGGGCTGGACATATGATTGACACAACTCTGGTTGTGTTTTTTGTTTTATCACTAAATACTAAATGGGAAAATCAAAAAACACACAGAACATACAAAGAATCTCCCCTGTAATCGCTTACAGGGTCATGGGGACTTTAAAGGCTTCAGGTACATAAATCAACAAAATGTATTTAATAAAAACATTAATATTTTCACAGGTATTTTTTACACATTTTAATATCTGTCAAAAAACTGTCAAAGGGCGACAATTGAACAATACAAGAAATAATAATAAGTCCTGATTAGCCACAACCAGGTTAATCAGGGATAAAAGCATATGCCCAGCGTCACATTAGCAGAGGGCCCAAGGGGTTGGTCCGGATGGTGAATGGTGGACTACATCAAGTGTCCACCGCTAAGACCCCGACGCGCATTTCGCCGTGATGTGACTTCCTCAGGGGGTAACAAGAAAAGAGACCAACCAGATGGATTAGGTGATAGAGTTAGCCAATCTTGGGGTAAAGGGTGAGGACAAGGGTCGGCAGTTCTCCCACAAGAACGGAGAGCCTCACAAACGCACCGATCACTAGGGCCAGAACCCAAAATTCGTATGGTCACATAGGTTATTCAGGTCGGTATGGGTGAAAGTCCCAGAATTGTAGTAGGTAGATGGGTAAATGAGGCTCCAGGCGTCCGTACGTGTCCCACACCTTCTTCTTTTTTGTTCACTAAATGGGAAAATGCATTATTGTTACCATTACCTCCCTAATTCCTACCATGTATGAGGATAACATTGCTTTGCTAAAGAAGTACAGAATATACATTTAAAAATGTGGGGGAGGGGAATATTCAGTTCAATTATCTGATCATGTAAAAAGTGAATTTCTGTTCACTTTAAATACCCAATACAAAGGCTTTTCATATCATTGGATAACTGTATGGACTTTTCTTAACTCAACAGGATTACCTGAAAATCCTATACAAAACAATTTGCCTTGAAAAATGGAAGAGGGAAGCTCCCAATTACCTCTTTGGAAGACATTGTAGTAAATGTTTTAGACGGGTTTTAGAATATGTATTATGAAAACCTTGCTAGGGTATAGCGGCGTATAAACTTTATTGTGTGCACACCCTATGCCACCTTTCTAAGCATTACAATACTCATAATGTATTAAGGCTGCTTTTTTATTGGAATTGAATTGCATTTTTGTACACAAACATTTTGGTTTTACCTAAAAAAAAAGTGACAGCAATTCAATTGGTTGGCGATATTCTATTTCTACAACCTGTGTCCGTGGCATACGAGCAGAGTGGGATGCATACTTCCTGATCCTTTAGGCCAACATGTGACAAGTGATAAAGTCAGCAATGAGTAAGTAAGTGGGTTGTATGCCACCACTTGACAAAAAACAGTGGTTTACGGAACTTGTAAGCATGGGACTAAGCTGGTCCTCCTAGCACTTATTGTTACTTATTGTGTAGGCAGCTAAATAATGGATATTTTAGTATAAATTATATAGCTGATCAATGTGTTTATGAGGGATAATATGAGGGATCATTATACTTGCACATACCTGAATACAAGAAAAGTATTGGATCGCTTATGCAAGTGAAAACAACACATGAGAAGGTCAGAGGTCAGGGCAACTAACACATTGCAAAAGATATAAGCACCCCAGCTGTACTCACATGAAGCCTGCAGATAATCATAACAACTAGAGACTGCTGGCACAACATATCCATCACATATAATTCCCACAATCAACATTAATGTCAATTGCTATGTGCAATGGGGTACATTTCTGTCTGAACTTACGGCTGCCTGTTGAGCATTGGCTGCCAGGGATGGTATCCCCATGGGAGCAGTTTTAATCGGGGGATAACCACCATCATCACAACCCCCATCCTCCCTACCCATGAAGTAGAATTCCACATTTTAATGTTACATTCTCATTCTCTGTGATAAAGTCAAATCTTTGCCTGCTGCTTGAAATCATTTGTTTATAGTTTGAGTAAGGTTATGAACACATATGCCCTTTTGGTACTGCAGTGCCCTAGTCATATTACTAACATAACCCCAAATGTATAAAACACAGTTTTAGTCAACATGATAAATGCTTCTATCTTGTTCTGTTAAAGTCCCCCAGTCCCATGCACCTTAAGGGACTAATATTTTATGGACGTCTGTGTATTATCTTGTTTATATATAGCGCAGACATGTTACACAGTGCTTTACAGAGTATATATAGTTATATCACTAACCGTCTCTAAAGGCCCCCATACACGTGTAGGATTCCATGGCCAATTGATCACTCATCCAATTGATTCCGGAAATCTCAGCGGTAATGGGAGCTGCGATCAATCTGCCAATTAAGAGTATCCGATCACTGCATACCACCTTGTCCAATTGATCACGTCCAATTGATCGGGGGCTCAGAATTGGATCCGACAGAGAACCAACATGTTGGTTCCATCAGATTGATTCAGGGCCGATCGGGCAGTTCTCTGTCGGATCCAATTCTGAGCCCCCGATCAATTGGACGTGATCAATTGGACAAGGTGGTGTGCAGTGATCGGATACTCTTAATTGGCAGATTGATCGCAGCTCCCATTCCCACTGAGATCGCTGGAATCAATTGGATGAGTGATCAATTGGCCATGGAATCCTACACGTGTATGGCTAGCTTTAGAGGAGCTCACAATCTAATGTCCCTACCATAGTCATTTATATGTAACTATGTATATGTCACGTGTAACTAACATAGGAGAATCTTTTTTGGGGAAGCTGATTAACCTACCAGCATGTCTTTGAAGTGTGGATGGAAGCTGCATGGCCAGACTTCTAACCACCTGAGCCACTGTGCTGCCCACTGTCAATCTTTGTATGTAGATATTATATTATATATTATGACTCACCTGGCTCTATCTTCATCATTTATAAGGTGAAGATTGTATATACTGTGTACATAAGGCCTAAAGTTTTTAGAAACTATTCAAAAAGGTGTCAGCTCTTTGTGACATTGTCTTTAGTAGATGCCATCTTCGCCTTGGTAACACTACTAAGTTAGTTGGGTGCACACAATCTTACATAAAAGACCAAGTAAGTACGCAGCCAACGAATCACCAAGCGGTTAAGTGCTTTAATGTAAATGGTTTAAAGATGCTAATGTGAATGTATATAGGAATGGCAAGTTCTCTCGGTATAGTATATAACAATTATGCATCAAATAAATCACATAGTGGAATTGAGAAGGATCCATTTCATAAACCCAAAAGCCCAGTGTGTGGCATTGTTCAGCACTTTGTGTCAAGCAGCGCATAAATACAAGGGCTGTATTAAAAATACATGGGAGTAAATATGCTAAAACACAAGAAGGAGCTAATCACAATATGGCAGATTACTTATATAAATGGTTTAGACTATTATTATAACTCTACTTGATTGTATAGTTGATTTAAGACAGGCACCTACTCAGCAATTATACAAATGAATATTCTAATAAGCTACACAAAATTAAGGGACAATGTCATGTTTGCTTTCATTTTTTGTGTAATTGAAATGGCAGCTCCAAGGTGGAAAGTACTTTTAACTTTATTATTTAATGCATTTTTTTCATATTTGAAAGGGATGTATTTCTGTTAACGACAGTGTGACTCATAGAATAGACACAGTGGGGGTGATTTACTAAAGGCGCAGAGCATGTTCCCTTTGCAAAAGGAAGATCACTTTGAAAGGGAATATTTTTTGAGCTTAGTGAATGTTGTGCAAATTTTGTGTTCAAAGAATACATATTCACGTGCAATGAAAAAGTTAAAAAAATTATGCTTGCACAAAATGTAATACCTTTTTTTCGCACTATAAGGCACACCTGACCATAAGATGCACCCCAAAGTTTGAAAAGAAAATTCTAAATAAAAAATAGAGAGTTTAAGACATAAACATTCTTATATAAAATGAATACACAGCATGTTCCAGCAAAGTATGCAGGTCTGGTCCATGTAGCATTCACCTTACATTCCTCCAGCCAAGCCAAAAGGCCAATGCCAAGAGGGAGGTCTTAGTTACAGCAGAGTGTTCAGGACTGAACATTAATATGTGTCTATACAATAGCAGTACCCATTCCCCGTACACACTGACCGACATATGGAGAGACGCATTTTACAATTAGCACGTATAACTTACCTATTGGCAACTTTTTACATATGGGAGTCTGTGTCACATAATTTTTTTATTGCAATGCAGAATGTTAATGTAAATACACAACTCATGCTTCTAAATAATCATCTAAATAACCTCAATTCACCCAGCTGGTTGGGCAGTGTGTTCAAAGAATGTGTACTTCTTGTGCTAATACATCATATAGTCTGACAAATATGGTACATTTGTCAGAGCTAAGAGAAAAAGACCTGTAATAATTATTATTCAGTTTAAAAGTGAATTTGCTTCAGACGTACCTTCCCAAGTCCCCCTGCACCCGGAGCCTGCTGCTGTGCAACATCAATGGGTTCGCTGGATTTTTTTTTTCCACCGTTGCTGATCTACCTCTGTTGCTGATAATAGAATGCAGGTGGTAGGTCCACTTTAACCTTCAGGTAACACTTTGTCTTAGATCTGTTTCACTTATATGGTTAAATAAAAAAAACAATCATTAGCCAAAAAACATTTATGAAAAAAAATTCAATTCTAAGGTTTTGTGCATCAGGACTTCATAAAAAATAATCACTGTGCCATTATTTATTTACCAAAGGCTAAGTCAGATTGCAGAAGCAGCGTCTGAAAAATTAATATACCCATGCCACTTCCATAGAAATTAAGAGGGTAAGCAGCAGGCAGGTCCTGCTAATCAAATGCACAGGATTAATTGTTCATCAGGAAGTGGAATACCTCTATAAGGCTTGATTCACATGGACGTTATTTTACATGGGCACATCCTGCTGTCCACTGTCATTTTGAGCCTAAACAAGTATGGCTTATTTGGATTGAATTAAAAGGGAAAGCCTCTTGTCTCTAAAAAGAACATGGTGGCATGGCTTAGATACCTATATAGAAACCCCAATATTCTAGATTAATCTCTTGTAAACAGACCATCCCATAGTGTACCATTTTGCCAAAGAAACAAATACAGGATATTATTACAAGCATGTCATACAAATACATTAGACAAGATGGTTGAGGGTGGGACAATTTGTTTGCCACCACAAGACTTGATCACTTTGCAGTCAAGAGTCCAGCATTACCTGTTTACAGTGGACTCTTGACTTGCAAACCTAATTGGTTCCAAAGAGTTGGTTGTAAATCTACACTTTTTTTTCCAAAAGAAAAAATGAAAATACCTATATGTGTAGTGTTGAGCTCGAATATTCGAATTTCGAATATATTCGGCAAATATCGGCTATTCGATTCGCGAATATGGTGGCGGATATTCGCAATTTCGAATATTCGCATTGGGATGCTTATGGGCATGGATTGCGAATATAGATTCGCAATGCGAATATAAATAGCACATGTGACCATTCATTTATAATTGCAACCGCGCGCGAATGTGAATATTCCCAAATATAGAGTCGAATATTAGTAGAATTATTCGCGAAATATCGTGAATTCGAATATTGCCTATGCCGCTCATCACTAATAATGTGTTCAGAACCTCCTAAATCTCTCCTTACCTGATCTTATAATAAAAATCATTGTATGATTACTGTATGATACAGAAACACCAATTATCTTCCTGGTGTTCTCAACAAAATGTTAAACATTTGTAATTACTATTCATTTGTTATTGTTGGGAAGGAGAGTCCACTTCCATAAGAACATCAGGAATCTGGCTCTCTGGTGCTCTTTCTTTCCTTGGAAGAGTCTGTAGACTTTTGTAGATTGCTGAGATGGTCCATATGTTCATATTAGTGACATCAGGTCACATGAATTCCACCCATAAGCAGATTTTTTTTGCCCTGGTTGTCAGTGAAATCTTATGTTGTAAGTTAGGTCTAAAACATTTTTGTAACTCAAGTTGTTCTTAAGTCAAGCCGGTTGTAACTCAAGGATTCACTGTATATGAAAGAGTCAAATGTAAGGTCATCTGTGCAGCTAACGTTTGGCTGAAAGTGGGTAAAGCACACCAGCATATCTAACACACAAGTCAAAAAAAGTGCAAATGGTTGCAACATTTTTACTAATTATTTTGGAGTAAATTGCAAAGCCTCTGAATTAAGTATCATCACCAAAATTTCTGGACATGAAGAAAAGAGTTGTAGGGCGATTTTCAAGAACAATATTGCTCTAGTGCATGTATATTTTGCATAAATTAGGTTACAAGTTAAGTTGTAATTTTGACTCAAAGTTGACTTTATACATATTTTATGCTAAATTTACATGTGCTAGAACAAAATGTCAAACTCACACAACTTAAAATCACTATACACCTTAAGGTAGCCCTACATGGGCCGGTTCTCCCTCAATAGATAAGGAACCGACTGCAGTGTAATGACGTTGTTACACGGCAAACGGTCACTTAGAGGGTTTGTGTGCACCCTTTGTGTGCCGGCCATTTCTTTGGATGGAGACACCGGATAATGGGATCGGCCGGGAATTTACTTAATTGTCGGATCACTGTGCGGTCTGACATGCGGGAGGATCGTGGTCAATCTGTCCAGGTGGGCGCACCTGATTTGCGGCCACGTGACCACTGGGCGATCAGCGAGAACACGCACGGTGGTCGATCGGCCAAAAAATGTGTATATGCCAACCTTTACAACCTTACCATACAATATCTGTACAACCAGCTTTTGTTCTACCAAAACCATGTAATATGAGGAGCTTTCTAATCCTTCCAATCATTATGTATTATATCAGGAAGGACTCGGCACTACATTGCAGTGATCTATACTTCCAATCACTATGTTTTCTATGAGGGAGGACCCGACACTACATAGCAATGATGTATACCTTCCAATCACTATGTATTATATCAGGGAGGACCCGGCACTACATAGCAGTGATATATACCTTCCAATCACTATGTATTCTATCAGGGAGGACCCGGCACTACATAGCAGTGATATATACCTTCCAATCACTATGTATTCTATCAGAGAGAACACGGCACTAGATAGTTGTTGGTAGATCTAATGGAAATTGTATGGAGTGATCTAAAGGTGTATGGTGGGGCTCTACACAATGGGCCAACCTTGATATTTATTGATTAAACATCTACAGCTGAGGAAGTTTTTCCTTCTCATCAGATATAACAATGAACCTTTTCATATGGAAACAAACTTAAGTTTTGCTTTAACAATAAATCTGGAACAAACAAAGCATAATAATATATCAAATAAAAGACACATCTGTGGCATTCATTAATACCATGATCAGGGCACAACTTACAAAGTGAGCTCATTTAAATTTCAGAAAACTGTTTTGACCATCTCTAGAATCGAGGCGCTGCAATGGCTCAGTCGAAATCTCCATCTCTAAATAATGAAGATGCTGTTGGAATATGTTAATTCCCGCAGACCTCACTAAAGTGAACCAATGTTGTAAAGGATTCAAATTATTGGGTATTTTTAGTTTTTCCCAAATTTTATGTTTTGGCTTTGTTTTTGTTAAGCTTCCTGGTGGTTGCCTAAACTCAGTTTTGGGTATGTTTGTTTAAAAAACGAACTCACCCCAGGCTGAATTTGGGCATACTTACTTATCCTTGGCACTGATTGTTTCCAGCACCACCTCTTCAACAGAATTGGTGACATTGAATAAGGGGGGGGGGGCATTGACCGCCATGTTAATGAGGTTGTGTTAGTTTCCTGCTCCACATGTGTAGAGGGTAGGAGGGAGGGTGGGGGAAAGTACTCTGCTTTAATTGCCTGCTCCATAAGACTACTAAGGGGCATTTCGTTACCTCCTAGAATTACTAGGATACGGGGTGAGTTTCTTTCTCACCTATTTTTGAACCATTGGGGTTCTAATTACTGGAATAGCTCACCTCCAATGACCAATATACTAATACCTCCTTTCCTCATCTTCCAGTTACTCACTATATTGCTATATTCTCCTGATGAAGCAAGCAATCTCAAAACGTGAAAAATCACGTGGTGAATTACGCTGTTGTCAAGTGGACTTCATTAAAATGGACTTTATGCACTTTTATTTACTTTGTTACTCAATTGATGCCTAAAAAATCCCTTTTACCTATCTCCACATTCTAATGTGGAAGTAGGAACGTATGAAGTATATGCTTCCTATTTCTACTACTAAGGGGTAGGGATGGACCGAACTGTTCGCCGGAGAACAGTTCGGCGGCGAACGAGCATGTTCGCCCATCCTCTCGCCGGCGGACATTACGGGTGTTCGACCCGCCCCGTTCGCCGACGAGAAGAAGATCTAAATTCTTCCTCCGGCAGGATCAGAACCTGCGAGATCGTGCCGGAGGAAGAATCTTTTCACTACAAGACCGGGCATGCAGCCGGTCTTGTAGTGAAAAATCCGGCTTGGAGCAGGAAGTGACGTCAGTGACGTCACATCCTGCGCCCGTAACCAGGAACTATGCGTTCCAGGTTGCGGTCCAAGGACCGGATGTGACGTCACTGACGTCACATCCGGTTTTTCCGATTCAAATTCCCCGCCTAGAGGCGGGGAATTTGAATGTGTCCGCGAACAGGGCGGACGGCGGACTTATTTAAAATCCGACCCGCCCGTTCGCGGACAGTAAATGGCGATGTTCGCCCATCTCTACTAAGGGGCAGATAATTTTTTTTTTTTTAAATCCCTGTTACATTAAACCTTGTCTTTCAAAAAGGGTGTACTTTCTTTTTCACAGCCCTGTACAACCTATATTTCAACCTATCACCTTTCTTCGTTTTGAGCAACAAGTATAACTAAAGAAGTCAATTACTCTTCTTATCCTCAGTAAGTTAAGCACCGCTCTGCTAAGAGAGGGATCTGAATATGGTGGATCGTGCGGTTATCTATAAGCACTTATCTAGTTCATGTACATTATCAATAATACACAGCGTTTGACGTGTATTAATGTCAAATACTGGCTTTACCAGCAATTTACAAGTGCATAGAGCAGTTAGTTCATGGAATGCATGCTAGTACATTATTAATTAGGTATTTTAGGTGGTGATGTAGGTTATAAGAGAAAGTACATGCTTTTCTGTCTTTGAAAAAATCCATTTTTATTTCATGTAATTAGTCCTATAGTACGATAGAGGAGGAGGAGAGGAGGTATCAGTGCTAAGTGATCCTATTGCTGGCTTAATTCTTTTGCAGTATTGTAACTCTTTAATAGAAATGTATAGCATTTGTAAATATTTTAATATATAAAAATACATTTTATGTTATTTTTTGAAATGATGCAGAATACATTTACGCTTACAGCACATATACAGTATATACTCGAATATAAGCTAACCGAATAGAAGTCGAGGTACCTAATTTTATCTACAAAAAATGTGAAAAGGTATTGACTGGTGTATAAGCCGAGTGTGGGAAATACAAAGTCAGATCAGGAAAATTTACAATACGTCCACAGGATGGCGCTGCGCCCAAGTTTGTTTACATTTCACCAGCCAAGCTTGGGAATGCGGCAGATAGAATACACATCCACCCATTCATAGAGGCTGCCCTCGCCTGCAAGTAGACCAGCGAACACCCGAACAGGAAAGTGGGATCTTGACTCTGACCCTGACTCGAGTATAACCAGAGGGGGGCTTTTTCAGACCATTTTTTTCTGCAAAAATCGGTTTATATGTAAATACTCAAACTTGGAGCCGCTGAAGTATTCCGGGGGGGGGGGGTAGCTAGGGAGCTGAGGGAGGGACAAGATGAATGCCAACATGGAGGAACTAGCCGCAAACAGTTAGCAGAGTGCATATAATGTGTGTTTCTGTGTGTGTTTGAATGATGCATGTCTCTGTATGATTGGTGTGAAAAGCAAATGAAGTTGTAAGAGATGTATTTTAGTTAACTAGTATGAAATGGCCCTTAATCTGAAACTGTGTAGTTTGAAGGGGAGAGGGGGGGCTCGATTATGTTCCTATCTAGAAAAGGGGGCCCTGCAGGGAAAGTTTGGGAACCACTGCTTTAACCTGCTCTAGTCCTGTCTACAGCCTGATTTGAATATGTTGTAAACCGCTTTCTACTATAGAGACTTATCAACTTTCCTATCATTCTAAAACCAGATGACACCAGGACTTTGTCATGTAAAATCTTTTTGCGAATACTTTTGACTCAATTAGTAGTTACCGGTTACTTTGATAGAACAATGCATCATGCACACGGTGTCTTTAAAAGGAAAAATGATATTTCTGTCATCAGATCATTTTGTCCTATTAAGTTTGGTCTTCAAAGTCTAACTTTTCCTTGTTTATTTTTTTTTCATCCGTGCAATTCTTCCTGTGTTGTCTCAGCACGCGTCCTTGACCAGAAAGATCATTTTTGTGCCAAGATCATTCAGTTGAGAAACAAAGTCAACTGCTGAATGATTCATTTATGCACATTGTGGTCCGCTTTAGACTGAACAAGGACTCGGGCAGCTGTAATGAATGAACTTTAGGTAGTGTCGCAACTTCAGCAGGGGAAAAGGTGAGAGAATTACAAGGAGGGAAGGCAGGCCAGGGGCCGCTCTCCTGGGCTTTATCTCAAGTGTCCTCTTGTGCATTCTTCCTGATTCAGGAGGTTTTAGCATCCTCTCATTCCCATATTTATTGCTCCTTTAAAAGGTCAAGAAATAAACAGGGTGCAGAAAGTGCTGCCGCTACATATTGAATTTAGATACGCAGTCTTTTTATATGTTCAGATATGTATTTTTGCCAATCTGCTTTTAACCCTGTGGGTTACTAAGATGAGAGTACAGACAGCAGCAGAATAGTGTCATATGCATCTCCTAACCACTAGGAAAACGTCCAGGTTATCATGGCATTACATTGGTGCTGAACTAAATACAGAGATCATTTTCCTGAATAATCTATAGGAATAGTGTATTCCGTATGTTAAAACGTATCTTTTAAAACGTATCAATTAGAAAACAAGGACGTTACACTATAAACTGCTCCCACCTCAAGGCAATCAGTAGTTTTTATCTTATCAAATAATCTTATAATAATAATAATAATAATCTTATAATAATAATAATCAAAAGCTCAATTAATCTAGCCACACATGGTTCAATTTAGCGCTCAATCGAGGTTCAATTCGATTTTGTAGTTCGATCAAAACAATCGAAAATCGATTTTGAATTTAATCGATGTACACCACATGGGGAGTACGATTATTGTTCAATTTCGACTGAAAGGTAATCGAAGTAATCCAAAATCGTCGATTTGAATTCCTCTTACGATTTTAGTTTCAATCATAAGTTAAAGGGAAGTAGCCACACAAATCGAGCCAAAAAATCAACCAAAAAAAGCTGCAAGGAATGTAGTTCGATGATTGTACAATCGAGCAAAATTTTCCAACCTGTCCGATCACTTTTCAATCGATGATTTGACAAAAAAACGATCAATGATTGTACTATGTGGGCAGCACATTGATTTTTTTTTTACAATCGAAACATCGAATCGAAAAACGTCGATTGAACGCTAAAATGGAACCATGTGTGGCTAGCTTTAGACTGGTAAGCAGAAAAAAATAGTTAAGGATTGAGACAGTGAAGCAGGGTACAGACGTGGAGATATGGGTCAAATCGATGGCCGGTTCGAGCGCCGTGCACGCTCACGGCCATCTATCTGACCCATATAATCTGCCCCCATCACTGTTTTGGAGTGGGACAAATCAATCCCGCTCGAAAACAGCCTTTTTTTCTTCGATCGAGTAACGTTAAAATATACGCCTACCCCATCACTTCCTATCGAATTAATAAAATCTTTTGATGTTCTTGAAAAATTGATTGTATTATAACCGAACCTGAAAAAAATTATCAATTATTTTCAAACAAATCGATATTAGATTTAAAAAAATCGCACTTTATTATCACATCTAAAATCTGTGGGGACCTTAATTGTGTTTAATTGTAATTTGTCTTCAAGGTTGAAAACTAAATATTTCCCCATAAAGAGGAGGGATTTAGGGCTTATTCACAAGGGCTGCATTTCCTGTGCCCGGATGCCCGAATGTGACATGTCACACTTCCTATGACACAGGAGGAGTTGAGGTCCCTGCCTGAACTGAGTTTAAGTACCGTATTTTCCGGCGCATAAGACGACTGGGTGTATAAGACGACCCCCAACTTTTCCAGTTAAAATATAGAGTTTGGGGTATACTCGCCGTATAAGACTACCCCTTCCAACGTACACCAAATAAAAATTAAAAAAACAGATTTGCTTTCAATATTGTTATTTTAATTCTTATGACATGGGAAAACTGCCTGCAAGTCACGTAAAATCCACCGGCAAATGTGTTGGCATGTGGCATTTTTTTGGCCAGCTCAGGGAAACAGCAGTGGACCCAGGGCCTTACATATGTATACTC
>CM070038.1:96857516-96879009 GCA_036250615.1 Ptychadena robeensis
CTTTTGAGAAGATTTTCCTGGGTTCAAAAGTAGTCTTATACACCAGAATATACAGTAGTTAGACTAAAGCTGGCCATACACGATTCCTGTGCGATCGAGCAACATTCAATTGCAGAGTGGTGCGGCAACTTAGATGTACACCACTGTTGGCAATTCATCCCTGGTCGATAATTTGGATGGGGGCCCTCGACCTTGAAAAGGGATTTACCAACATGTCAAATTCCTGTGCGGTCAACAATTTCTTGGGAGTAGGATCGATTGCTCCAGGTGGGCAACATTCAATCGCACTCAGAAACATGATCGAACAGGGAGCCAACATGTTGGTAAACAGTCTTTGATTTACGTTACTTTGGATGGGGACAAGGGATCCCCGTTCAACGTATCAAACAGGATAGAGGATGCAGAAGTGCTGCCCCCTTTTAATTGACGAAGCTGCAGCGCAGCACAATGATGTCATCGCTTCGCTTGAGGGCTCCTTGAATGCAAGGGTATCGACATTCCCACACTTGGCCCAACTCTGACATCTCTTAAATAGCAGTGGCTGGGGTCCTGGCGGACTGCAGTGGTAAAGCTGCCTTTCTTCCACCAAGAACTCTGCTTGCTGTTTCCAGGACGATCAGGTTTTAAGGTTAGGATGCTTCCCAAGAACTCTTCTACGAGTGATTCCGATTGGTGTACACAGCCATGATGGTACCTACTACATACTGTGCGCCTAAGAAAATCCTCCCTTCCTAGACGCAGGCTGCTTCTACTCCTCGGTATGTAAGGCTGGATGTGGTTTCTGACAGTAGCTGCATTTCCATTCTTTTATTTCCCTTATAGCCACTTGTTAGAAACCAAAGTGGAACATCACAAAGGGTGGTGGCGCAGAATGTGTTAGGGAACTAGGAAAGCTAGATATAGGAAAGTTTATTTGGAAGGCCAGTGATTTGGCTGAAAATCCACAATTACTGATCCAGATCTAAAGAGTAGTAAACTTTGATAGATACGTCGTTGGAACGCCAAAATCAAACCGTGTATGCCTAGCAGTAGCTATGGTTACATTACACAGTTTGTAATAATATATTTCTATATACACTCTTTCCAACTATGGTAAGCCATCCCCATCAAATAAGCCACCCCCCCCCCCCCCCCCCCCCCCCCCGATTTCTGCTCAAAACTTTAAAATAGGCCACCCCCCGCAAATAAGAAACTCACCGATACCTGCCCCTGCCCGAATCTCCCATTCAGGTGGTACAATGGGTAACTGTGTGCCTGAAGTGCAGGAAGGACAAGCAAGCTGCTGATCGCTGCCATAACGTCTTTTACCCGGCCGTACCGGTAGAACCCAAAAAAGTGAGTCAGTGAAGGGGACAATGAATGGCACAGAGTGATCAGAAGGGGACAATGATTGGCACAGAGTGATCAGAATAAGACATCCCCCTGAAAGTAAGACCTAGGGCATATTTTGTTGTTTCAAAAAAATATATAAGACAGTGCCTTATCATCGGGGAAACACGGTAGCAATGACTGTAACTATGTCAAGATATTTTAAGTTTATTTGTTTAGAGTTTCATAAATATCACTGAAGTCATATACCACACAGCACTATGTGTGAATCTGATTTATGAAGCCTGCGCTATTTAGGTTCCGTATTTTGTATCGATGTATTGCCAGTCAGATTTAAACTTTATATTTGCAATATTTTATCCTTACCTATGTATGTGTGGGACAGCAAAGAGCCCATGGTGTGTATGAGTTACAAAATGATAACTAAAAAAGGTTTAATGACCTACAAAAAAATCAAGATCTAGTGTGTTACATTTACTGTAAAGGACAGAGAGCACTAAACGAATGGGGAGAATCCAGGGAAATCTATTATTTAGACATATTTCAAAGGTTTTAAAAGGTTTTTAAAAGTGTCTCATCAGCCCTTTCAATGGCAGAAGCAGAATTGGTAACTGAACTAAGGACTGTTTATAATTTGCAGATTCAGCCTTTCATGTGGACTTATTATTGATGACCGATCAGTTTTGGGATCAAGCACCCTAAAATCCATGTGAGACATGGTTTTCAATTTTGATGGCTTGATTTGTCTCATTTCATAACATTTGTAAAACAGATTATTTTCCTAAGAGGGCTTTAAGATTTGTCTCCTATTAGTTAAGAATACTTTTCAACAAAGGATCAGTATGAGGACTTGAATAAGATTGGCTTTTATAGCACATTACTGTTGGTCCTTAACTTTAGCTAATTTTGTTTCTGGATTTGATTGTGGTAACAACATTTCGTTTTTACTGCTAAACAGCCCCCATACACCTTACAATCTTTCCATACAATTTCTGTACAATCAACTTTTATTCTACCAAAACCATGTAATAGGAGGACCTTTCTAACCCTTCCAATCACTATGTATTCTATCAGGGAGGACCCGGCACTACATAGCAGTGATATATACCTTCCAATCACTATGTATTCTATCAGGGAGGACCCAGCACTACATAGCAGTGATATATACCTTCCAATCACTATGTATTCTACCAGGGAGGACCCGGCACTACATAGCAGTGATATATACCTTCCAATCACTATGTATTCTATCAGGGAGGACCCGGCACTACATAGCAGTGATATATACATTCCAATCACTATGTATTCTATCAGGGAGAACCCGGCACTACATAGCAGTGATATATACCTTCCAATCACTATGTATTCCCTAGGTGCCCAACCTGTGGAAACCAAGTCTACATATGATCGCTGCATCCAGGGGTAGGGGGTGGATGGTGTTGGCTTTTGACTGCCTGACAGGATCTGGTCCACCATCTGCTGAGACGTGGGGAGGGTCTGGATCGATGTTATGTGCCGCACTTGTGGCCCTCCATATCAACTCAGTTGCCCACCACTGGTGTATTCTATCAGGGAGGACCCGGCACTACATAGCAGTGATATATACCTTCCAATCACTGTGGTGCGTACATAGTTGTTGGTAGATCTGAATGGATTGATCTAAAGGGGTATGGGGGGCTTAAAGCAGGGTACAGACGTGAAGATATGGACCAGATCGATGGCCGTTTCGAGCGCCGTGCGTAGTCACAGCCATCTATCTGGCCCATATCATATTATATCGGCCGATGTCTGTTGCTTTGCATAGAGACCGTGGGTCTCTGGCTAAGCTGGGGAGAGCAGAGCTGCTCTGCCGATATCTGACAGCAGCGTGATAACGTCATCACGCTGCTGCAGGGAACATCGGACGGCTCAGATATCGAGCCATCTGTACCCTGCTTTAGTCTATATATTTTGCTAATGTACGGTTTAAATTTCAGCCACACGTCTGGAGAGTCTAGCCCATTCTTTACACTGAGGTAGCTGACATGGGGGTGCCATCTCTCCTTACGCTGCAGGATATAACGCATGGGTTCCAGCTACTACTTTTTCCTTTGGCGACTTCCATGTTAGCAGAGTTGTCATTCCAGACACCATTTACCACCTTCTGGGGAAATCTGGTATTCCAGAGCAAAAATATACAATAAGTTGATAATGATTAGCAAAATACAATCATTTACCAGCATTAATATGTGTGCAGGCTCTAAAGCAGGGTACAGACGTAGAGATATGGTTCAAATCGATGGCGTTTTGAGGGCCGTGCGCGCTCATGGCCATCTATCTGACCCATATAATCTGCCCCTATAGCTGTTTTCGAGCGGAACAAATCAATCCCGCTCGAAAACAGCCTCCGTGCTTTACTCTGTTCATAGATTTATGGAAAAGTATTGTGTGCTTTTAGTAACATGTTGAGCTAATATTCCATGTTGAACTACAAATTAATGGCACAGAAAGTTCTCATTCTGACAAGCTTCCACAATGTGTTTGCTACTGTTTTAAATATATAGGTTTGTCAATGACCCCTTAAAGTAATGGTTCTAAACCTGTTGCTGATGGCCACAAGCAAGGTGGGAAGTTAATGGGGAAAATAATGCCCCTCCATCCTTCCCTTCTAACTTCCCACCACACACATCATTTGCACAAGTAGGGTGGTATATATAAGGGAGGGGGGGGGGAGATTACTCTTACCTGATCCTGTCTGAAGTGACGGCTTGGAGTGTCACTTCTGATATTTGGAACATAGAAGTGACACTCCACCCCGTCACTTCCGCATTCCAAATACAGGAATTGACACTTTGCGATGCCACTTCTGCTCTAACCAGGCCCTATGGAGTTCAAATATTAGCCACATAGATTGAGAATTGTTTTCACTGAGCCATACATAAGCATTATTGCAAAGCCATCTATAGGGGTAAGCAAAAAGTTTATTTATGATGGTTAAATTTAAGTTTGGTTTTCTTTCGAACTAATGGCATCGCCCAGAGATTTATGGACATGTCCATTCTCTTGCCAGCCAAGATTTGGGGGACGACAGGGATCTGTGGGCACCCACAGCCACGAACGAGCACGCACATCGTTCGGCAGAAAAATCGTCTGCGGCTCGCTATGTGTATGGGGACCTTAAGATCGAGACGTCTATGGCCGGCTTGTAGCAGACTCCTCACAGCGGGGTGACGTCTGAGTCGGCTACACAACTGATAGGAATCCTGTGTGTTCCACTAACGCACGTGATTCCTGTCAGATTGTAGCCAATTAACTTGGAGGGTGAGGAGACTCCCCCTCTAAGTTACCTGCCGGCAGCAGGATCGGGCACAAAAAGAACCAGCAGGACGGATCCGAGTGCGATCCGACCTGCTGGCTTTTTTGGTCGGATCCTCAAGGTGGGCTCCCCTGTAGTTGCGGGCGACCGACCTTTATGTGTTCGGCGGGAGCGAGCACAGCGGTCAGTTGCCCGCAACTATGGGGAGCTTTAAGCCTTCCAATCACTATGTATTCTATCAGAGAGGCCACTATACTACATAGTTGTAGGTAGATCTAAAGGAAATTGTATAAAGTGATCTAAAGGTGTATGGGAGGCTTTACTTATATATTGAAAAGCTTTAGGTGACCCCCCCCCCCCCCCCCCCCCCCCATTATACTATTTACAAAAAGCCCATTTATTTTCTTTACATATACAGTATATTTAAAAAAGAATGAAAACAGTGAAGATAGATCTGTAAATTCCTCTTCTTGCTATGTGTATTATATGTATTCGTGTGAGCTTACGTTATAAATAGCTGATGTTGCTTCACGCTGTCACTTTGAGCAAGATAAGTAGAAAATCAAAATGAAGGGAAGAAAATGTCAGTTTTGCGGCTCAGGGTCACAATTTGACTCAGATTTCGTTTCATTTGCACAAAGACACATTGACGCCCTTCCTAATGAACATCAATATTCTTAATGACAAGGGAAAGATCTGTTTTATGGGACTCCAGACAGGCAACGTCTCAGTTCTCCTTTTCCAGAAGTAAAGAGAAAAAAAAAAAAAGTCCCTGTCATTCTCTTTACTGCAGGTTCACCCCTGCTTCACACTTGTCACCGGAACACATTTTTAACCCTTTAAAAAAATGTAATCTTCTGGGATTCATTTTTGGATGTTTTAATCCCCGGTTATGGAGACACGTTGGCCCCTTCCACTGCTTATATACATTTCCAATAAAACATTCTTCCTTTGAAATTTTGATGATACCATTATTTCCCTGCCAAGTGATGCATCCTCGGATTTCCTGTGTGCGTGTTTTTTTTTTTTTTTTTGTTCTTGTTTTTGTCTTTCTCTTTTCTCAATTTTTTTATGTTTACCAAAATGATGCAAATGAAGAAATAAATTCTAATGAGTTTGTTTAGCAGATTACCACAAATATGTAATGCTTCTGTACATTCGCATGCCATGTTGTTACTCAGGGATGTTTTTTTTTTTCTGTAAATTTTGCATTTTCTTTCTCTGCGTTTGCATCTTTGGCTACCAGATGTGTCCCACATTGAAGAATTATTTCTCCTCCCTAGAGTGAAATAAATGTAATCAATATGAGTATTGCTCTCAGGGCCTTGAAATATTACATTAATGTTCCATGTGGTGACATTTTAGCTGGAATTTTCAAATACATTATGATGGTTCAAATTAATATTTATCAGATCAGCTTTTATATTTTGCAACACAGAAAGAGAGAGAGAAAAAGAGAAGGAGCGAGAACATTATTAAAATAAAAAATGCAGATTGACTCCCAAATCAATGGGCCATTTTTTTTTCAGTACTTCCAATCCGTTATATTTTTTGCTTAGTTGTTCTGTGTATTTTAAATTTATTAGCTCGGCTTTACGAACAAACATCTGTCTTTAATTTTACATTAATCTGAGTTTTGTGTGTTACTTATATCTGCATTGGAACTTAAAAAGACAAAAAAAAAACAATAAAAAAATTAATTATTTGTCTGACTGTATGTCTTTCTTGCTCTATTATGTTTCATTCCCTGCTGAATGTTTTCTCCCTCTCTTGTTTTATGTGTACTTTATCTTACTCTTCTCTCTCTTTCTCTCTCCCCCTCTTTTTTTCCCTTAACCTTCTTCTTTTCTCCCCCCCCCCCCCCCTTGTCTCTCCCTTTCTTGCCCTATCTCGCTCCCTTCAAACTCCCTCTTCTACGTCTCTCACTCTCCTTTTCTCATCCCCTTCTCAACCCTTTCTTACCCTTCCTCTCCCCATCTTAGTTATCTCCTAATCTATTTCTTTCGCTCCCCCCATCGCCGCTCGTCTCTGTCTTCTCTCTCTCTCTGTCTCTCTCCTCTCTCGTTCTCTCTCTCGTCTCTCCCAGGCTCCCTCCTCCTCAGCCGAAGCTTTTGCCTGGGGACCCGCGGTATATCGGAGGATCCGGGGAGAGCAACCTTCTCTCCCCGGCTCCTCCCTCCTCAGCCAAACTTTGCCTAGGAGACCCAGTCCTTTGCAGGGGCAAAAATCGGACAATCGGCCGTATTACGATTAACATATCAGCCGATAAAGCTTGTTTTTTTCGAGCGGATGATTTGTCCCACTCGAACCAGCGATGGGGGGCACAATATATGGGTCAGATCGATGGCCGTTCAGCGCCGTTCGTGCTCACGGCCATCGTTTGACCCATATCTTCACATCTGTACCCTGCTTTAACCCTCTTTCCCCATCTCTCTACCTCCCCACCATCTGGTTCTATACCCTTTAGATCTCTCTGTCAGATATCCTTTAGATCTACTACAACAACTATGTAGTGTGGGTCCTTGCGATTGAACACGGGTAGACTTGATCGGTGTTTGAAAGTCCCTCATATTACATGGTTTTGGTAAAACAAAAGAGAAATCTAAAGGTGTGTGGGGGCTCTTACCCTTCTCTTGCCCCCTCCCCTCTCTATCTCTTCTTTCTTTGCAATAGTGCTAACAGTATATTTTTGTGCTAACAGCCTATTTTATACATATAATATAGGCTCTGTATATTTTATATACTGTTGTGTTTGTGTGGGACTGTTTAAAAAATAGTTAAATAGTTTAAAAAATTATATATATATATATATATAAATAAAATGATGTTGCGTTTAGTACCACCCCACCAATCAATGATGTATTGTTCTGTCCCCAGATGAAATGATCTCTTCCTCTCGCCACATGTATTCTCTCTTAGCATTAGAGCCCAGAGCCAGTCCTCCTTTCTTTTATTCCTCTGACACTGCAATGCCCATTGTGCCTTCTGTCGAGCTGATCCTATTTCATGACAAAAAACAGTATGGGGGGGGGGGGATCACATTCCACTTAATTTTTGTCAGTCCCAAACAAATTGCTCCTTGAAGTGGAAAATCCAGTCAGATTAATGGTTTAATTTCGTTTTTATTATATTTTATATTTTTCCGGATGGCAGAAACATTTAAAATGCAGCATTATTGTCAAAATTAAGCTGTAAAGATTTCTGGATTCCCGCATAGGCAATGTTTTGGGTACAATAGAGTCCTGAAGACAAATTTCCCCTCTTTAAGCCCACACTGGTGATTCCATCACTTATGTTCTTTTTTTCTCTCTTCTTTTTTGTTTAATGGCAAATAAGCATCAGAACCTTTCTACGCACTCTGACAAACATGTGCAGTCCCATCACATCCCTAAACGTTCCTGTCTGTTTAATGAACACTGATATAACAGGATAAATTGATAGATACACACATAACAAATTATATTTTTCTCCATTTACCTTCATTGCTGATCTGGGCAAAATACCGACAGGAAACTTAAAAAAATAATAATAAAAAAAGAGGAAAAAGAGGCTCCAATCGATAGTTCGACCCACACTTGAACTCTCTTGAAAGAGATAAAGCAGAATTTTCAATAGGTCCCCTGCCCTTTTCACCAGGAGGGAAAGAGAAAAACAACAAGAGATATTTATATGACAGCATCTGCTGAAAATAGCATTTCAGACCCATAATAAAAGGTGAAAGAAATTAAATTGTAAAAAAGTTGAGAAAAATCTTTTGCCTGGTAATGTTTTTTTTCTTCTTCTTCTTCCTCCCTTGCAGTCAACAAGAAGGCTGCCTGTCCTAGAAATTCATGTATGCCTGCTATAGATCTGTTTGAAATTATAGTTGTCATTGAGAGTGAATTTATGCTTGTATTGATCTGCAAAAGGAAAATATTAAACGGTTTAGTTTTGATCTTTACACGACCTCGAGGTCAAGGGTAGAGGAAGATTAGTATTCATAGAATCGGCCTCTAAATTGTAGGCTGCATCCACAGTATGCAAACACAGAGCCAAACAAATACAAAGGGGCGAATATAGGGAAAACAAACAGATAAGCACTGTCAAGTACAGACATGGGAGCACAGATCTGTTAGAAAACACTTTGCTTTTCAAAGATTACACAAATACACAAAGCTAACAGAAGCTTGGAGAAGACACGACCTACAAGAGACATAGCAAGAAGGGATTGAATATGATATACATGTTTACCCTCTCCTTTATATGAGTGTGTCATTTTACTCATATACATCAGATATGAGTATAAAGAAATATACAGTTTCAATTTAATTGTAATAATTTCCATGGTTTTCTTTTACTACCCAAACTATAGTGGCTATAGATAGTTAGCGAAGCCCTCTGCATGACCTTTGCCTCTGGGAAGTTCATTAGTCTTGAAAGTTCAAATATCATGAGGGATATGTTTCCATTTAGAAAAACATAAACAGTGAGACAAATTGGGGTGCCATACTTCATTATCAGTAAAGCTGGCCATACACCTTTAGATCTCTCTGTCAGATATCCTTTAGATCTACCAACAACTATGTAGTATAGGGTCTTCAGCGATTCAACAGAGGTAGATTTGATGGTTTAGAAAGTCCCTCATATTACATGGTTTTGGTAAAACAAAAGGAGAAAACTAAATGTGTATGGGGACCCTTAGACGCTAAACACAGTTCAACACAGGGATTTCTGTCTCCACAGCCCTTCATAGCCCCTATCACATCACGTCAAGCCTCCATCACATCTATGGTAACATAAGACCATGTGTCTACATAAACATGACGAAGGCTTAAAGTATGATGTGTCCATTGACAGTCAATGGATCCGTCAGACTGGGGTATAACTAACATACCCAGGTGTGTTAGTTATAAACTGGCCGGGTTATAGTGTAGAGCAGGGGTGGGCAAACTAAGGCCCAGGGCCGGATTCGGCCTGTTTAGCTTTTTTTCTGGCCCTTTGTCACCTTTAAAGATGGTCCCCTCTAATTGTTCTCTGCAATGAGGATGATGCCTTGGGCACGATGCCGTTGTGTGATCATGACACTGTGGGCGCATCC
Source organism: Ptychadena robeensis (assembly GCA_036250615.1). NCBI lineage: Eukaryota > Metazoa > Chordata > Amphibia > Anura > Ptychadenidae > Ptychadena > Ptychadena robeensis. The sequence continues at coordinate 96,867,218 of CM070038.1, forward strand.
TCATGGTGGCAACAGGCTGTCTCAAGGAATTATCTCTGCTCATTGCAATTGGCACACCTATGACGAGTCAGCCATTACAGGCTTTTGTTCCGGCCCCTTTGTAAAATTTAAAAAGCCAATGTGGCCTGCAAGCCAAAAAGTTTGCCCACCCCTGGTGTAGAGGATAGCGCAGCACTAAACACCTGTAATGGGTGTTGTTGAGTACTCAATGGATGCGCTGACGTCATCGTATCAAAGCGCAAAGTGTAGTCATACCCTATTTATTACTCTTGGCATGTCTGTCATTATGATGATGTGGCGTGACGAGCAGATTCAGTTGTTACCATGTACTATTATGTACTCACAGAACTTTTGTGGGTTTCAGAGGCAGATTAATAGTTTGACCACAACATTGATTTTATTTTTAAAAGTTAAAATTCTTGTATTTGCTAATTTCAATTGTTTTTTTTTAATCATGCTGGTTTCTATGTGGAAATGTAATTAAAAAATATGGGATTCTGTCAATGCAGAACATGGTCTTTCTAAAGAGAATCATGTACGTAGACCTTTTGTAGCTGCATTGTCAGTGAAGAGAAATATGGTAAAATAACTACCAATAGGGTGTTATAGTACCTGTTACAGTTTCAGGATGTCCATCAAGGGGAACTAAATTTAAGGGTTTTCTTTAGTGATGAGCGACTAGGCAATATTCGAATTCGCATAATTTCGCACATATCCGCCATAATATTCGATTCCATATTCGTAATCAGGAATATCCACACTTGCGGACATGAATGGCGATCTAAAAATCGCAATTGGGATTATATAATCGCGATCCATTGCAATGAATGGGATTGTGATAATCGCAATAAATCGCGACAAATCGTGATCGCAGCGGATATCCGATTATTTATTGGTACTTTTTTTGGTAAAATTGATATGTCTTGCTGCCCCTTGGATAGTTTTAAAAAGTAATTGCACACTTCTGACTTCAGATTTTAATATACCAGTAAAGGCCTCCCCTTTTATTGGGCAATATCTTTTTGGAGATCCTGGATCTGACACTGGTATACCTGGCAGAACCACACTCTGGAAGTACCCATCCACTTTTTCCAACAGTGTCAATTTGGTTTTTAGGTCAGGTTCAAAGCCTGCAATTTGTGTCTGCTTTCAGCCTACTGATAACTCTGAGCATCCCTAACCATAGTAGTTCCCCTTCACGGATGTTTACCCTCCAATAGTCCAAACATTCCTGTATGGTTTGCAGGTCTTTCCTACAGGTCAACCTCACGTATGTAATCTATCCTGGTTCTGTACTTTATCTTCTCCTTAGGGCTTATTTACGCCCAGTAAATGATCAATTAGCGCAACCAACCAGCGAATGCGACAAGAGGCGTCTGCCAGACGGTTTTCGGCTTTTGGCCAGATAGACCTCTCACAGGGTCGTTGCACAAGTATGACCTGCAATCGCCTGCACAAGTTCACAGGTGCTCGTGGTTGGGAGCGGACAAAACGACCATGTAAATGTAGCCTAAATGGAACCTGGTGTCCTAACAACTCCACAAGAATGAGAGGAGCTTGAACATGGAGGGATAAAACTCACTGTATAAATAGTACCTGAAGCTACTCCCAGTAATTCAGAAACAGATGAAGGAAAAGATCTCTAGGAATCAGAGATGAACAACTCCTAGGTTTCACACAAACATATTGGGACGATAAATCAAGCTCCTGAAAGTGCTTCTTGACACTCATTAAATTTTTATTGTGCCTATTTATGTTTGCATCAAATGTAAAGGAAACGTTAGGTTTCCTTCGTGTGGCACATCTATCGGGCTGAGTTGGCATGGTTGAATGAGAGCCTATAGCAGTGCGTAAATGAGGTTGCTTTTGTGTTGTGTCATTCTGTCAAATGAATCGCCAGCCATTAGATTTAAAATTCTGGAATGTATCCTGGTCAGTCAATAATTGCATCAAGTAATCATAAAGGCATTTTATTATTTATAAAGCCACACAATATTGAGGAAAATGTTTAGAATGAAGCACAGGGTATGTTCAGAGCAGCTGATCATATTCTACCTTTCATTCAATTTGTAAGCATTTTTCTCTTGAAACTTATAATGGTTTTTGGGCTAGTCCAATAATGTTGTGTATATATATGCATATATTATGTTTTAAAACTTTTTGGCAATGCTAGATGTTGGTGTTTGCTGTGTATGCAGGTAGTAGTAGGGCTATCACTTCACCATGGTCTCAAAGGGAAAAACGAAATGCCCACATACACATTCCAATCTCACCATACCATTTCTGTACTTTTCTTCTACCAAAACCATGTAATACAAGGACCTTTCTAAACCTTCCAATCACTATGTATTCTATCAGGGAGGACCCGGCACTAGATAGAATACATAGTGATTGGAAGGTATATATCACAGCTATCAGGGAGGACCTGGCAATACATAGCAGTGATATATACCTTCCAATCACTATGTATTCTATCAGGGAGGACCTGGCACTACATAGCAGTGATAAATACCTTCCAATCACTATGTATTCTATCAGGGAGGACCCGGCACTACATAGCAGTGATATATACCTTCCAATCACTATGTATTCTATCAGGGAGGACACGGCACTACTTGTTGGTAAATCTAATGGAAATTGTATGGAGTGATCTAAAGGTGTATGGGTGGCTTTAGAATTGTACCTTTTAAGGAGTGGTATATATTAGGCAACAAGTGTTGCTTGGAGGTAATATGTTTAAAGCTGGACAATTTGTTAAGTGTAAAGACCTAAGCAACTAGGATAAAGATGAAGTTTGCTTAAATGCTGAAAGGGTAACAGGATCATGGGTTTACAAATTGTACTCATACACATGGAGAGTAAAGCTGGGCATACACAGCTCGCTACATGTATGGGGGCCTAAGGGTGTGCGCTCACACCAAACACATGGTTGTCGGTCGTCTGCAACTACAGGGGTGCCCACCTTGCAGTTTCGACCCAAATAGCCCGCAGGTCGGATCGCACAACGATCTGTCTTGACGGTGTTGTTTGTGGTGGATCCTGTTGTAGACCGTTAATGTGGAGGATAAGTCTCTCGCAGTAATGAGTCTGCTACAAGCCGACCATGAGTCTATGGCCGGCTTAAGATTGCAACTACATACCTTTAACTAACATTATTGTGAAACCAGCTAGATAGATTTCAAGGATTTACCTGCTGTGTATGTGGACATCTGTGGATATAAAGGCATTTTCCAAAGGCAAAAAGCATGCAATCCGTGTGCTTTTGGAACCTAATGGTATGGGAGCACAAATAATTGAGCTACTTGAGATGGAGAACAAGTGTGTGCAAGTGTATGATACTACCCGGCTGCGCTTTATAGAATGACTTCTTGGCTGAAGATTATTCCTGACTAATCAATTGCTTAAATACACATATTAACTGAATGCTCTCTATTTGCTGTGCTAAATTGCTCTTTCAGACTGGAAAATTTTATGCCGTGCCTGCATTACCCCTACCTTCTTGCAGACTTTGAAAAAAATCCTTTAAAGGTTTTTACAGGGATAGCTTCATAATTTAATGAAGATGTTCATCAAATAAATAAAAGTTAGAGCCATTTGTAGAACTGTAGGTAATCCTTTTTATGAAATATAAAAGGAAGTAGATATAAATGTATACTTGCTTTATGTACACACCTAACCACCTGCTATATAAAGTACACCTTTGTACACACTCATCACCCTCTATATTAAGTATACCTTGCTTAATGAGCAATGTAAAAATAATAGAGTTATGTTCAGGGGTGTGGATATTCGTCTCAAAAACTGAGGTGGTCAACTTCAAAGGAGTTTTAAGGTGCAAGGCTAGTTTCCAAGAACTAAAACATCAAATCAAATCCATAAAATCATTTAGTATGGGGTGTTTATAAAGTATGCAACAAACATGGATATGTCCTCCTTTATACAGGTGTGAGTCTCCCTCTCCTGCACACCCCTCTGTAACATGTGTGGGTCCATGACTCCCTGAGGTGTAGTGGTGGATTGAATTCAGAGATTTCTTTATCTGTAAGTGTATCAACAGACTGCTGGAGTTTGAATTAAATGTCACATGTAGTGAACAAATGTTAAACACGCAATGTCCTAGTATGAGTACACCTGTTTTAAAGATTAAAAAAAAAATGTTGTTTCTTTCAAGATTTTTATCCTCAACTGCCCAACAGTGTTTGAAGAAGCCCCCTGAGGGGTGAAACGTGTCAAACATGAGAGCATAAGGACCAGGATTACTTTGGATGTGGCTTAATTCTATAAAGTGTTTTAATGCCTGTTGAGGACACCTGTATATAAGAGGACATATCCATGTTTGCTGCATACATACCACACAGCCCATACTAAATGGATTTGACTTTTACATGCCACTAATAAATTATGTTTCAATTTTTGGAAACTAGCCTTTTGATAATCCTTGCACCTTAAAAGTCCCATGAAGTTGGCCCCCTCAGTTTTTGAGGTTTGGAGAGAGTGATATCCACACCCCTGAACATAACCCAGTTTTTGCCTTGCAGACGATGCAGTGGCATGATCATGTGATGACATTGTGGGCACATTCTCGTGTCAACAACAGGCAGTCTCTAGAAATGATCTCTGCTCATTGCAATAAATGATTGCAGAAAATTTAAAAAGATAACAACGTCCCTGTTATACGTCACCTATCACACATCACCGCCATCATTAGTAATGCTGGAGTCAAAAGGTTTACCCACGTCTGCCCTAGAATAGACATGGGCAAACTTAAATCGGCCCTTTAGTCTTTTACTTTGGCCCTTTGTCACCTTGGTGTCAGGACTCTCTGGCTGCCCTAATTCCCTGCAATAAGTGAAGATAACACCTAGAGGATAATTGTTTGGATTGTTTCCTAGATGTCAAAGTTTGCTGCAATAGAATGTTCAATCTTCTCTATCAAAAGCTTCTTTTTATTAATTTTTTAATATATTTTATTTTTTTAAACATCCTGTCCTAGCAACGAGCACTTAGGACCCCTATGCCGGGCGGCCCTTGCAGGCTCTTGGTCCGACCCCTATGTCACATTTAAAAACTTATTGTGGCCCACAAGTCAAAAAGTTTGTCCACCCCTGCTCTAGAATCTATTTCACAGAGGCCACATTGAACCTAACCAGGACCTAGGGAGTAAGGAGCAAATCACATCTGCATTTGTGAAGGTCCATTTTTTACCTAACTTTTTGTAAGGCTTTCTGTAAAGGTGCGTCATAGAATCATGTGCGTTATTTGTACCACGGTTTGCATCCAGCCAGGGCCGGGACAAGGTCCAACAATAACAGAGGCTGAGCTGCCCAAGTGCGCCCCTCTCCCAGCCCAATTTGCACATGAATGTCCCTTGGGATGGGAGAGGGGTGACATCGACCAGCTTAGAGCTGATCTGAGCTTAGCTGGACGGCTCCATCTCGTCAACTGCAATACTGAGAAGAAAGTGCAGGACGAGATGGAGTCAGAAGTTTAACCCCCTGAGCAGCGCCCAGACCTGAGCAGCGCCCAGACCTGAGCAGCGCCCAGAGGCTGGAGCCTCTTCAGCCTCTGTGTCGGCCCGGCCCTGCATCCAGCCGCGGAAGGGTGCTGTAGTCTGCAGCATTAACCTGATTTTATACCTGCAAAGAATCATAAGTGGAAATAGGTGGTCATTGCTTGGGGAGAGTGGTTCATAAATTTGTAAAGTAAAGGCATTCATTTAAAAATTCAAGAAGTGTTTTAGATACAAACAGTATTTTACTAATTATCAAGAAATATCCATTTGGTAGAAGGAGAGCTGACACTCCTTTGCATATTTATGTAAATGTGTAACTTGTCACTGCTGGTTACAAGGGGTATATATCCTCTGGTATGAATAGTAGAGGTTTATAATAATGGGATGCTAAATGGGATCCTCAAAGTGCACACAAATGGAGAAGAAACATTCCATGTTAGTGTGCTCTCACTCAGCATCTGCATACATCCTTAGCTGCCTACATTACTCCTTCATTTGCAACCATATCCATTAGAATGCTACTTAGCTTGGTTTTCTGCTTTCAGTTTCGGCTTGCACAGCAAACCTCCACCGTCCCGGTAATGCATGTAAAAGGAAAGGCACATCCTTTTAAAAATGTGATTTTACTTACAGTGGCAACATCTCTTCTCGATATAGATATATGAAGAAACATTTCATATGCTTTGCTGTAGGAGAGGATACATTTAATTTATTATTCCTCTGTCTGTGTGTTGGATGTTTGGTATGACTAGAAAACTCTTAAAATGACTAATGGTTTGTGATTGGGCAGAATCTTTTATATAACAAACTTCCACTTTTGATAAATATTAAATATAAAGGCCCCCATACACCTTACAATCTATTCATACAATTTCTGTACAATCAAATTTGTTCTACCAAAACCATGTAATATGAGGAGATTTCTAATCACGATGTATTCTATCAGGGAGGCCACTATATTACACAGTTGTTGGTAGATCTAATGGATATTGTATGGATCGATCTTAAAGTGTATGGGGGGGCTTTACATGGTCACATTGACAATTGGGTTAATTGATGATTTTTAAAGTTAAGCCCCCCATACACCACATACAATTACCATGCAATTTCTGTACAACCAACTTTTCTTCTACCAAAACCATGTAATATGAGGACCTTTCTACACCTTCCAATCATTATGTATTCTATCAGAGAAGTCACTATACTACATAGTTGTTGGTAGGTCTCATGGAAATTGTATGGAGGGGGCTTTACTCTTCCAAATCTTAAAAGAAGCATCACAGGCTACAGTTTGATGACAGGGACAAACTTATGTAGACTGGGATCAGAAATACAACAGTACAGCCCCCCATACACGTTCCGATTATTCTCCCGACCAATTTTTCGTCCGATCGTGTCACCCGATTTTCCCCTAAAATGTTATGGTCGGTCGGCTGGCACGAAAAATCGGAATTCTAATTCTTACCGATCGATCAGCCTGACACTATTTATTAACAGCAGATCAACCAAAATTTACAGACAGGTCTGAAGCGATCCCGACCGATTTTTCTGGATCGGTCGGGTACATAATTCCGCATCCGATTAATCTCCTGATCGATTAATCTCCCGACCACGTTGGTCGGTCAGGCAAAATTTGGACGAAAAATCGGAACGTGTATGGGGGGCTTACAACAGGTGCTATCCAGCTAAAGCAATATGTTTAGGCTGTTCAAAGACAGCAGACATTAAAATACTAACTCTTGGTGTATATTAGACAATGGAAAAGAATAGGATCATGGGTCATAACTATTTTTGGCATTTTATTTGTTAAAAGGTTTACATTTTAGTGATGTCAAATGTCAGTGCAGTTGGCAATGTAGAAAATAAATATTTTGGATGTTTAGAATAGGGCTTATGTGTATTTGTATAGTTGGCCCTCAGGTCCAAACCTCTATATTTAACATATGAGGGCCATATCTGACTTTACAAAACTGATTCTATAGTCCTCTAAAGATCATTATTGCTGTTTGTTATCTTTATGAATTAGTTGGCATTTTTGGTTTTAGTGTAGTTTCTGTGTATAGTCTGTATTTTTTATTTCTTATCTCATTTGTAACAAAATATCATAACTTTAATTGTGCTTTGTCCAAATTAAGAAAGCAGTTCCCATAAATGTAATCACAACTATTTTAAATAATGAACTATAACTTCCACTGCTTAGGTTTATTAAGCAATGAGGGATAGAGTATTTGACCCCCTGTTAATTCTTTAATGTTTGCCCTCCTACAAAGAAATAACTGGCCTATAACTACTGATTCTGATTACAAATGCATATGCCCATTTATACTTATTGGTAACCATCACAGTACATCATAAAGGACTGAAATCTTCCAGCTCCTACAGGGTCCCCCTGCTCAAGACAGCACATGTAAAGGCCTTTCTGCCGTCAACCAATAAATCATTTCTGTACAATCAACATTTCTTCTACCAAAACCATGTAATATGAGGAGCTTTCTAAACCTTCCAACCTATGTATATTAGGGAAGACCCAGCATTACATAGCAGTATTATATACCTTCCAATTACTATGTATTCTATCAGGGAGGACCAGACACTACATAGCAGTGATATATACCTTCCAATCACTATGTATTTTATCAGGGAGGCCCTGGCACTTCATAGCAGTGATATATACCTTCCAATTACTATGTATTCTTTCAGGGAGGACCCGGCACTACATAGCAGTGATATATACCTTCCAATCACTATGTATTCTATCAGGGAGGACCGGCACTACATAGCAGTTATATATACCTTCCAATCACTATGTATTCTATCAGGGAGGACCCTGCACTACATAGCAGTCATATATACCTTCCAATCACTATGTATTCTATCAGGGAGGCCACTATACTACATAGCTGTTGGTAGATCTAAAGGAAATTGTATGGAGTGATCTGAAGGTGTATGGGGGGCTTACTCAGATGAGAAAGACAGAAAAATACATTTTAATAAAATGGGCAATTAAAAAAACCAGGAAAGCTCCTTTAAAGGGGTTCCTTAAACTAAATACGTTAGTAGTGAGAACCTGTAATCTGTGTTCTTTCCTCTGTCTATTGATTTTCTTTTCCTTATTTAATTTCCCTACCTCCAGCTGAGATTCATTGAAAATGATTCTGCCCAGTTTAGCATCTGTTTTCAGTCACTCTGGGACTCTCCTTATGTTTCTCTACCTTCCTCTCCATATCTTCACAGTTGACAGTAATTCTCAGCTCTCTCTTTATGATATATAACTTGCTATTGTTAAGCAAGGGCCAATCATCTCTGGCTTTGAAGATGACATTTTTACTGATAAAAGTAACATTGCCCCCATACACCTAGCATTGCTGAGCCCATATACCTTACAATCTTATTATACAATTTCAACTTTTGTTCTACCAAAACCATGTAATGTGAGGACCTTTTTAAACCTTCCAATCACTATGTATTCTATCAGGGAGGACCCAGCACTACATAGCAGTGATATATACCTTCCAATCACTATGTATTCTATCAGGGAGGATCCGACACTACATAGCAGTGATATATACCTTCCAATCATTATGTATTTTATCAGAGAGGACCCTGCACCACATAGTTGTTGGTTGATCTAAAGGTAATTGTATGGAGAGATCTAAAGGTGTATGGGGGGCTTAATTGATAAAAATATCTTGAAAGCTGTTGCTTCTGAATATAGTTTTCGAATGAGATACAGTTTAAAGGCCCCCACACATGTACCGAGTGGGGGGGGGGGGGGGGGGGGGCGGGAGCATGCATGCACATTGGTAGGGGGAAAATCGAACGCTGCTCGGTGTGTGTGTGGCGGCCTTTAGTCTTAAGGTACACACTATAAGTATTAAGCTATACACGTGTAGATACCTGTGAGATCCATGGCCCATTCAATCGCAATGACGTCACCAGGCTGTGCTCAAGCGCTCGTCGATTGGAAGGGAATCAAGGCACGGGGCTTTATTAGGTAAACTTGTAATCATTTTATTGTTATATTACCTATCCAAGCCACTTCTTTAGTTCAAATGCATTCCAAAAATATGTCCCAGTCTTTTTATACACAAAACAGATGCACCCTAAGGCACCCATACACGTTTCGATTTCCCTGCGATCGTAATTCAATCGTATTTTTGATCCTTGTTGGTTCGATTTATCGAATTGCGTTTGAAAAACCCACCACCCGGAGGAACTGATTTTTTATTGATTTTGGTTGGTAGTGTTGAGCAGCATATGGTATATTCGAATTCGCGGAATTTTGCAAATATACAAAGGAACACTCGAAATTCATAAAATTCGATATCATTGTATTCAATTGCCTTTCATCGCACGCGCCTGTTTGCAATATTTGCTTCTTCATCATTCTGTGATCTTAGCCAGTTCGAGCACTGTGTGTATTGTGCATTTCCAGTCGCAATGCGCACACATATGCGCGATGTATGCTGGTAAACACTGTTGAAGCATAATATGATGTATCCGCCATTGCGAATATCATTCGCGAAATATTGCAAATTCTCGAATGACGGATATTCATTGAATATATTAGAATTTCAAATATTCTCACGCAGCACTATTGATTGGATTGATCAAAAGCATAATCAAAGGAAGCCAATCGAAACACACCAAAATGTCTGCCCCAGATGTATAAGTATGCTAATAATTTAAATCCAACCAAAATCGGTCACAACAAAATAATATTCGATATACATACAATGTATACTTGATCAATCAAATTTTTCTGATGTCTGATCACTTTTTGATTTGGTCAATTTCAATCGATCTAGGTCAATCTAACCATCTGGACAGGCAACGTTTTCTGGTCAAGCGAAAAGTCGATCAGTTTTAGTTAATCGAAGGGGAAAATCAAAACGTGTATAGGAACCTTTAGTCCAGACACAATGGAAGGTGTCAAAGGAAATATCAATTGTCTAAGACCATGATAGGGGACTGGAATGTTTGTATATACAGTGTGTGGATAGGCTAAAGATTTTCAACACTGAAGCAGGGTACAGATGGCTCGATATTCGAGCCGTCCAATGTTCCCTGCAGCAGCGTGATGGCATCATCACGCTGCTGTCCGATATCGGCTGGCGGGGGAGAGATGGCTCTGCTCTCTCCTCGGCTCAGCTGAAGCTTTGCCTGGAGACCAGCGCTCTCTATGCAAAGCATCGGACATCGGCCGTATTTACGGTCACGTCCGCTGGTCGGTTACGCTAAACGGTCGTTTATCTGGCAGTAAAAAAACGCCAGTGTAAACTTAGCCTAAGGACCCCATAGAGGTCCTATGGCACGGCCGCCCGAAAACCGACCAGCAGACGCCTAATGTGGTGTCGGCCACGCTAAACGGTTGTTTACCTGGCGGTAAAAAACCGCCAGTGTAAACTTAGCCTTACTGTGAGGTGGACAGGTGTTTTATAAGAGCTCAGACAGGTGCTACAACTTAAGATAAATGAGTGAGGTAGAGAAGGAGTGAGGCAGAGTAACAGGTCTTTGTGAGCCAGAATTCTTGCTGATTGTCAGGTGTTCAAATACTTATGTGCAGCCGTGCAATACAACTACATTCTTTACAAATCATACAATGGGATTTCCTGATTTTTTTTTAAATGCTGTCTCTCAGTGGGAATGCACCTACAATGTGAATTTCAGACCCCTCCATGATTTCTAAGTGGGAAAACTTGCAAAATCGCAGTGTGTTTGAATACTTATGTACTTATGTTCTTATGTACTTTAGATCTTTTTTTGTCTTTTTTTCAAATCATATTTATAAAGTGCCAACATACTGTACTTAGTGCTTAACATTAAATATTGGTTGAAGGGTAACAAAGTAACATATAAATATAAATTATGACACAGGAGGAGAAGCGGACCCTGCTCATTCGGGCTTGCCTAAGAGATCTACATGTGGATTATAGGAAGGTTTATCAACATCTAAAGAATAATGATAGACCATCAGTTTCTTTGGTATGGATACCGTTACCCATGCGTGTAACATATTTCTTCACTAGAATGGGAGTAATCCTTTCCATCACCTTGGACTGAGCCTTTCCTGGGCTGTGTGTCAACATTGTACAACAATAATCCTGTAATATATCTGATCAATAATCCTTCTTGTCATTTTGATTGATCCTCATCATTTGTTACAAAGATATTAATAAAGCTTCACCTGACACAGAATCGTAAAGACTGGACTTAGTTTTTGTTACTAGTGATGAGCGACTAGGCAATATTCGAATTCGCGTAATTTCGCGAATATCCG
>CM070038.1:96910405-96932091 GCA_036250615.1 Ptychadena robeensis
AAGGGTTATTAAACCCTTAACATATGAATACCCTATACATATACTTACACTTGTATGGCTGTTTTTGTAACATTGCATTCGCCCAGGTTTTAAAAGGATGCTTTATATGTGCACCAGGCACTTTCTTGGCTACTGAGACTTTGTAAAGGCCACCAATGTGTGTGCATCATTGAATAACTGTTTTACACATGTGCAGCAAGTAACTCAAACTAAAGCTGGCCATACACCTTTAGATCTCTCTGTCAGATATCCTTTAGATCTACCAACAACTATGTAGTATAGGGTCCTCTGCAATTGAACACAGGTAGACTTGACATGGTTTTCGTAAAACAAAAGGAGATCTAAAGGAAATCTGACAGAGAAATCTTAAGGTGTAAGCTCTGAACCCACTTACCAACTTGGAGAGACACATTTTACAAACTTACCCATGCCTTTTTACATATGGGAGGAGACAGTAGTCTTTGCCACATTTCTTTAATTGCAATGCAGATGTAATTTTTGTTTTTACATATTCAGACCACAAGACCCACAAGCATTTTCCTATTGATTTTAATGGGGAAAAAGTGTGTCTTATAGTGCCACAAATACAGTACTTGCCTTGCTCTTTGGACATGTAGTTCCAAGGAAGAAGTCCTTGTATGGACAGGAGGGTGCACTCCTCGTGCATAAAGTTTGGAGCAGCACTGGCACGGGAAGAGGAAGGAACATGGAATATATATATTTCAAAATCATACTGGGGGAAAAAGCTGTTTTTGTAAGTGGAATTAAATGTTAAAATTTAGGATTACTTGAAAGTTAGAAGGCTTAACATGATGGTTCAAAACCCTTTGAGTGCTTCTGTATTTCTTATATGTATAGCATTTCTTTCTAGTTTGAAATCTATATAGCGATTTAGTATCATTTCTAGTTGGGATTCCTTTGCTCTCCAAAAAATATTCTAAATTATGTTTTTACATATTCTGCCCATATTACTGTTCCATCAGTGTCTCTGCACCAATTTTGGGAAATTACATTACATTTTTTATTAACACAATGATATACCATAAGGCCCTGTGTTAGTAGAAACCTGAATCTCCAGTTTCTTATTAAAACTAAATTTTGACTGTAATCCAATTATTAAATTGCATGTATAAATCCTGTTTTTCTTGTTTAAATTTTATTAAAATTTGGGATTTCCTTTGTATCTCTAAAAAAAGATCACAATCCGAAATAGTATCTTCCAAAACATGTAAAGATTCAGTCCAATGCTCTGAAATACCAGTTTAATAAGTATTATGTCCCAAAGCTTCTAGCTCACTCACTTTGCTCATCAGCATTTTGGCAGAATTTAGAAACTATGCTAAGGTTCACTCTATAGGTCTATTGGGGTGTCATTCATTTGGAGGTATAATGCTATTAAGTACCTATGTTAACATGCCGTAAATAAATAAATACATGAAACCCCTAACTACTGCATTTTGGGTATAACCAATAAAACATCAGCTCAGTATTTTAGCGACCCATGTCTCTACTCATCCCAAAACTCAAACCGTGTATTGTGTTTCAGTATGTTAGATCATAAACCATTTGATTTACTAGATAATTGATCATTATAATTTCTACCTAATGGGGCTACTGTTTGTGATATCCTGCTGCAGACATAGTTAATACCTTAAAAAGAATAACACCTTATTTCTTTTGGGAAAATACTTTGTTATATATATATTTATATATTGTGAACTTGGGGGGTCCGGGGTTCACAGTTAATACACCGGAATTCAATGTCCTTTAAATCAACAAGGCTTTTTTTATGCCAAAAGTAACACATCGGCTTAGCTTCAGCCATTCAAAATAACAGTCCTTTAGCAAAGGTAAAAAGGGTAAATAGTAAATATAAGGCTCACGTGGGGAGGCGGTTTCTCCCAAAACCACCGTTTGTCCTCTCAGAGAGAAGCAGATGCAGCCTTGTCTGTCCTGCAGACAGTGTCCATTACTCTCCCCTGATTAGGTCAGGTGACCCGGTTATAACACTGCTGTGTGGCCAACATACACCCACAGGTGGTGGGTGGGGTGAATAGGAGGCCCTCCCAACCATCCTGCCTATTCACAGTCCAGGCCCTGTTAGCAATCTAACAAAGTTGCAGTCCACAGACTGCCATTCAAATCCTGGACTGTGTCCATCCAGCACCCTAGGGGTTACCTAAAGGGGGACACAGTCCAAAAATGGCCGATACATATACCCCATTCAGGACCCATCCCTGGCGTTCTGTACAATATATATATATGGTCCTCTTACCTCGACCATGCTGGTTTAGATCCTCATGAGTGTTTATCAGCTTTTTATGGAACCATAACTCAGAAGTTTGATATTGGTTAGGGGCAATAGGTGCCATATATCTGTGTTGGGGATCCGCCTCTGTCTGGCTCCCCTCTCCTGCTCTAGCCGCTGGCTCGGCCCCACGGGCACCTCTGCGGGGTATTTCTGCCGCACAACACACCTTTACCGAACAACATCAAGCACCTTTGGTAACCCACATGCACTTGTCCTGATGAAGCAACAGAGATGTCACGAAACATGTCAACTTTCCTTGCATGAACTATATCTAACCGTCTATACAACAATATGGATTTGATGTACCACCAATCTTTCTTGGACTCGTTATAAAATTTGGAAGTTATTTTGAACTACTTGGACCCATCTTGAATCTTGATTTCAATTGTTATATCCTATACCTTAAGTCCACCTGAAAGTCCTTCTCAAGCACTGACCTAGACAATTGCTGGAGTCATGACTTTAGCTCTTTGGGTGCAACCATTCCTTTGTTTTCATTTATATATATATATATATATATATATATATATATATATATATATATATATATAAATGTATATATTCCCTTGCCTCTATGTTTTACTCTTTGGCTTTAGTTGAATTGTAATGTAAAGCTGGAGTATATTAGGTAGAATTATTTAATAAATCACCTTGAATACTTTTTGGTTAGGAAGCTGGTTTAGTCCAATGACATTGCAGTAATTCTTCAATGACTTTCTTTGTGTTTAAGTAAAGTTCTACAGCTAGCCCCAATGTATGTAAAAATGCGTGCATATTTCTTAAGTGGTGCCATGTGAAAATATTGATTGGAAAAATTATTGCGGCCCCCCCTTGCTCTTGAAACATTTCAACAAAGAAAGTGACGTTATGAAGCCAAGGAGAGTGTCATTGAGGAAATTGATGTGCATTAACAGTTTTATATGAAGGACTGGGGTAACTTGGGTCATTATATAGAAGTCGTCAGTGCTATCCAGTCATATGTTTTACGCTGTTGCATTACTCTGTCAGCGCTAAATCCAGAGTAACAGAATATTGTCGTAATCCACACTGCTATGCGCAGTTCACAAATATTAGTATTAAAACAATTGTCCTAATCTACACGGTAATGCGCAGTTCAATAATATTTAATGTTTTTATGTTTTTACACTTTTTTATTTTCCTGCTACATTCCCAATTATTGTTCTTAAGTGTTAAAGCAAACCTTTATTTTGGAAGTTATTTTTTCCTAACCTGTAACAAATATTTACACCAGTGGTTCTCAACCTTTTTAGATCCGTGACCCCAGAAGTGACGTGTCACTTCCACGTTCCAAATACGGGAAGGTAGGCTCCCCGTGTAGGGTGGGAGGTTAGGAAGGAGAGTAATGCCCCATCCTTTTTAAGTTAGGAGGTAGGGGGCGTTACCCTGCCAACCTAAATTCCCACCGATCTTGTGGGCATCAGTCCTGCTGCTTGTTAGGAGTCATTACGCCGATGCAAGGCATCCGCCCGGCAGGTATGTGAATGAGCTCCATCTGGACCTCCCGTCAAGCAATATGCTTAGCGGACGGGGTCCCGATGGATGTGGAACCCCCCCCCTAAATCTTTGTTTCCTCCTGAGCATCTGTTTGGTTATTTTACAATAAATGGTGGTCCATGTTATGGATTGGGTTACAGGAGAGGACAGGGCCAATTATGATATTTGCAGAAGTAGGTTAGGATTTGCATATAACCTTGCTTACATCTCCAAATACACTGGTAGAGGGAACATGTTAAAGTTGAGCTCTGTTTATGTTTTAAGTACTGTTCATGATAGTCAAAGTATGTATTAATCAGCATATCTGTTTACTGAGGTAGGTCAGACCACTACCCTAGCAACTCTGATCTACATTTATATCTGATCCATTCAGGTCTGATCCAATGTATACTTTTTAAGTAATCATTGCTAGTAGTGGGTTGGACGTTTGTAACATAGATTCATGAAGGCCCTCAAAACATTCTTCTTGGATTTTTGCTCATATTGACCTAAAAGCCTATTGCAGTTCCTGTAGAATTGCAAGCTGCTCATCCATGATGCGACCCTCCAATTCCACCATGAGAGATTTGTTCACTAAACTATAATGTTTAAAAAAAAGAGTGTGAGATGATCTAACCTTGGTAACCTATGGTATAAGAATATGGGGTTGTTGTGGTGATAACCGGATGGACATGGTCAGTAACAACATTCTGGTAGACTGTGCTGAGGTGTTACTTAAGGGCCCAAAATAATCACTATACCATCACCATTAACTTGATACAAAAATCAGGATCTAAAGTTGGCCATACACGAGACGATTTTTCACTCGATTTCTTGCCATCCACTTATTGTCCAGAAATTAAGATTTACTAGAACAAGCAAAATTTCAACATTCTTGAATTTTGGTACAATTTTGGTGAGCCCATGGAAAATCTATTCTCAATTGTCTGTTTTTTCATTTTTTCCCAGATAATTATAGCTCAGTGGACTATTGTCTTTTTTGGACCTTTTTGTGTAAACCTTAGAAAAGATTATTACAAATCCTAACAAGCGATTGAACAGATTTCCCTAATAGAGAGGCCGCTGAGTGTACATGTATAACCTTCTCCAAATGTGACAGAAGGTGCCGACCATACCAGGTTATATAGATTAATCTTTTGTTGCGTTTATAACATTCTTTTACTTCACATTAGTGCTGGTGCTTTTTCATCAGTCTCTGTATGTCATTTTAAAACAGAAAAACTTCTAAAGCTAGAAAAATAGAATTGTCGACGACGCAGGGCTTCTGTTTTCATTGCTATTAAAATGAGAACATTTCTGACAAAAGCTGACAGCAGTTGAAATTCAATAAGTTTCAATGGAGATATTTTTCTGTGTTGCGGTGAAAGAGATTAACCAGCGCTCATTCTTTTTTACATTCATCGGTGTCACTGTGTAATAAATATTTCACAATTGGGAGTACTCATTTCTGTTTCAGTCCCGCTTGACGTCTGTTCGCTGCGTGGAACGCCGACTGAAGAGGGATTTCAGTATCTCCGCATCCTACCTGAAACACAGCTTTAAGTGTTAATACTTCCTGAGTTCTGAGTTGTTACCAAGTGGGTGAGGTTTTTCTTCTAACATGCTGGGTGCTGAGACCAAGGCCCCAAT
This sequence comes from Ptychadena robeensis, assembly GCA_036250615.1. NCBI lineage: Eukaryota > Metazoa > Chordata > Amphibia > Anura > Ptychadenidae > Ptychadena > Ptychadena robeensis. Next base: position 96,915,861 of record CM070038.1, read on the forward strand.
CCAGATAACTTAAAAGGCTTAAAAAAAGTTATACTTCTATAAAGTTGTAAATGCAAACCTGTCAGACCGTATGCCAGAAATATTCTACTGTTAAGGCCCCCATACACGTGTCGGATTCCCACCGGATTCCGGCACGATCGATTCCGGGCGCGTGCACGCGAAACGATCGTGCCGGAATCGCATGCAGCCCACCTTGTCCAATCGATCAGGTCCGATCGTTCAGGGGCCCAGAATCGGATCCGACAGAGAACCAACATGTTGGTCTTTCTGATCCGATTCTGCACAGATCAGGGGGAGTTGCCATTTGTGAGGTGGACAATCGGACACGGAATCGTCCCGGAATCCGTTGGACAAGGTGGTATGCAGCGATGGATACTTTTAATTGGCCGATTGATCACACCTGCGATTCCCGGCAGAATCGCCGGAATCGATCGGATGGGTGATCGACTGGCCATGGAATCCGACACGTGTATGGCTAGCTTTAGAGAACTCATGAGAAGATCAGCTAATTCTTTTTTTAAGCTAGGCATACACAGCTCGTTCGTGATTGATTGGATGCTATCTATTTGAGCACAACCTTTCTTGGAGCGGGATCAATCAATCCGTGTTCGATTGCCAACGTTTGCCATCACCCTCAGTCCCCATCCAAAGTATCGAACACGATAGAGTGCGCAGAAGTGCTGCACATCGATTCTCCGCTCAGTCGACGAAGCTTGAGCGCAGCTTGGTGACGTCATCATGCTGCGCTCGAGGGTTCATCGATGGAACGAGTATTGACCTGTGTTTGGCCAGCCTTAACCAACACAGACCAGAAGATCAACCTGATAAGCTGAATAAATGAATCTTTTGCTTGTCTTGTGTTTGTAGGAGAACATTCCAATCATAAACATAATGTGTTCAACCTCCTGGGTGTTGCGCCGGTAGTCCACTTTAAAAAAAACTTATTTCAATATTGTTTTCTGGTGCGATTCACTGCTCTCCCCTTTATATCCTCAGCATCATTTATGACACTGGGCATGAGATAAAAAAAATGTGGAGGTTAATCACGCACCCTCAGCGTCATTGATGGTGTCAGAGAAATGGACCTGGAAAGATCAGCCAACACAGGATGGCGCAGGCTATCTCTCTGAAAAGGTAATTATGACCCCAAACTAACTTGCGACAACTGCCCAGGAGGATAAGGCCGTGAATGCTAGAGGGTTTAGCGTATAAACAGGGTTATCGGACAGAAAATGCTAACAGGGCCTAAGTAGGGGGGGAGGGGAGGATAAAAAGTGCACTTCCTATAGTACAGAGGCATGACCACCCAGGGCCAAAAGACTATTCTGAGACGGATCGTCTAAAGGTCGGAAAAATACAAATGCAGAAATACAATCAGAAGGGCAGCTCAGCAAAAATAAAAGTATTTTTAGATATTTTTGGAGTGTAAAACTTGACATCTGGCAACCATAATTTCATAAAATAAACCATGTCTCATGGCTTGGGTTAAAACAGGACCAGTCAATCAGAGAAGTATTATTACAGCATATCATATTAATCATGTATTTTTTGGTGTTTATACTGATTTTTTATGTAATTAGTTTTCCTGCATAATAGTGACACCTGGTTGGTGTGTAGAAGCCGAATAAGAAAGGAAGAAAAAATTTGGGTGCTAGAGATGCAACATTTAAGTAAATATGGGTATATGAGGATGCCCCCTCCTCTATGCCGCCACCTAAGCAGGTCTTCTATAAAATTGTACTTCGGTCAAAGTGATGTTGACTGGACTTTATTTTTCTCCTACTGACCTTATACTTACCTGTACTAATCCAAATGTCATTTCAATTGTAAATGTTTACACTTGAGAGGAAACAACAATGGCATAAGGTCAGAATTGGGAAACAATGAGAACTGTTGGGGGTCCACAGGAACACTCGCAGAAATGTTGGTCGCTGCAGTAATTAGGGACATTTGATTGATTAGAGATAAATTCTCCATCCCACAGCAAAAAGAAAGTACTTTCATCTTCTTAAGTATCTCTGAGTACTTGATTACTATTACATAAGTGATTCCTAATGCCGGCCATACACACGCCGATAAACGGCCGGATTTTAATCTGGCCGACGGGCGTGCGCGCTCTCGCCGTCGGCCAGGTTAAAATCCGGCCGTTTATCGGCGTGTCCCCACATGGGGCGACAGATCCCTGTCGCCCCACTTCTCGGCCGGCCAGAGATCCGACATGTCGGAAAATCTCTGGCCGATGGGAGCCGATGGCCATAAGCAGCAATGGAGACGAGCGTCTCCATCGCTGCTTATGGCCGGCACACAAAGGGTGCCTGGCCGATTGTGGGGCCCCAGAATGCAATGCGAGGCTAACGTGATGACGTCATCACGTTAGCCTCCCGGAGCGATATCGCAGGGCGATATCGCTCCACATCTGGCTGTGTATGGCCAGCATAAGAGTATAATAGTGAAAAAGGAATATTTATATATAAGCACGCAGATTTATTGTTATCAGAGACGACAGTTTTCTTCTAAGTATGTAGTCCTAAGTGTTTAAAAATGCAGAACAAATCCAAACCAGACAGAACTTTGCTGTATCCGATTGTAAGTTTGCTACATTTAATAAATAACAGAAGTAGTCTGACAGATAACAGTGAGTAAGATCACTTTCCACATGTTCACGGCCAGTAATCTGTGTCCGACCGCTGCACTGCAGACGCCACGCTCATGATTGGAAGCATCCCTCAGAACTGTGTAATTATAACATTGTCTATAGACATTAAAGCTCAGAATTGTGTCTATAGGAAGGCCTAGTTTCTGTTCGCTAGTGATGTTGCCCTTCATGTCACATACCAATATTTGTCTCGTACCTTGCTGAAATAACTTCCTCAAAAGTTTTAGTCTATCTACAACTACAAATTCAGATTTTAATATTTGCTGAAGAGTTAAGCTAGCCATACACGTGTTGATTTCTGAGCGATCGATCGACGATCCGATCGATTCCGGTGAAGTCACAGATGTCGACCGATCGACCATACAAGTCTGTGCCTACCACCTTAGGCCACCGATTCCTGGACGATTCTGTTACCAGTCGATCGATTCACAAATGTCAACGCCCCTTGATGTGTGCTCAATCGATCAGAAAACACCCAACAGGTTGGTTCCCTGGCCGATCTGATTTGGGGGCCATGTCGATCGGTCGGGTTCGATCGGTTAAGGTGGGCTGCACTCGATTCCTTGTCGATCGATCGGCGTGCACGCGCCTGGTGATTGATCGGCCAGGAATCAAGTGTGAAATCGACTTGTGTATGGCCACCTTTAGACAATCTGCCCATTTCTCTATGTGCTGTGGTCTTAACACTTTCTTGCTAATTTCAGGGGTTCACTTTTCTTCTTTCTAAATGTTGCTAGAAGCACCCCAAGTTTAAAAGCAAAGGCTTAGTTCTCATCTTTCTGCTTTTATGTGTGCTGGCAAAACAAGTTAAGCATGCCAGAAATGTTCACTATGTATCCAGCTGGCCTGTTCATTTAAAAACGCGTGTCAATGGACGTAAAGTGGCTATAAATCAGGCAAAAGGCATCTGAACAGGCCCATTGGATTTAACTTCTTGGTCATCATTGATGTGTAGGGGGGGGGATGAAGGAATCCTCAAGGGTTTCCTGTGGTGCGCTTTTTAAAAAAGCGCTTCACGGGTGAACGACCCAGGAGGTAATCTGAACTTTTTGGATATGCTTAACATGCTTTGCCCAACATACCTCAACATTAAATTAGGCGGGGTTTAGATGGATGGGAATCAGGTGGCTATAAAAAGACTTACCCCCTCACTAAATTTACTGATATCTGGGTTCCCCTTTTGCCATATATTCCATATACTTGTATTGAATTCTGTATTGTACAGCCAAACTCCAATATAAGTCTATATAAGATAAATAAATGGTGGACCATGGTTCTTGCCCTCCTGAGGGTCAAGGGTTGGCTAGGGGTAGGTTAGCTTAGGGGTCAGGGGAAATTATTGGTGCTTTTTGTCTGGAAGTTCCCTTATCCTTTAAAAAAAAGCAGTTAACGCTTTCATTGGCTCCTCTTCACAGGTTGCTTTTTGTGAAACCTGGCATTCGTCTTTAGTGTCCAGATCTGTGATCCCTAGGTTGACTTTTTTTTTTAGCTTGTCGTTAAGACTAGTGATGAGCGGCATAGGCAATATTCGAATTTGCGTTATTTCGCAAATAATTTTACTAATATTCGATTCTATATTCGCAAATATGCGCACGGAATCTAGATTCCCAATTATAATCGCCCCGTAATTACCTTTAAAATTAATGGTCACATGTGCTATTTATTTTCGCATTGCAAATCTATATTCGCAATCCATGCGCATAAGCATCCCAATGCAAATATTCGAAATTGCGAATATCGGGCGCGAAATTTGCAAATTCTCGAATAGCCGATATTTGTCGAATATATTCGAAATTCGAATACTCGAGCTCAACACTAGTTAAGACAATGTGACTCATTTATATATTATCAGTTTTATCAGGAAAATGTATTCTTTACAAATGTGATGTTAGCTAAAGCTTAGAAATTGCAGTAGTAATGCTTTATTGGAGTTTTAACACCTGCAACTAAAAATGTGATATCTTCAATATGTAAAACACAGAGCCTCCCAGCAACTACTTATAGAAGGTGATGAGTACTCCAGCAAGGGGTTAATCAGTTTGTTCTTGTATACTGCTAATAATTTTTTGTGATAACACAGCTTGTATAAATACAGAAGTGTAATGAAAGCAAATACGGCCTGACCTTTAGTGTATTTAAGAAAAGCAAATGTAGACCGTAATTTAAGAACTGATAAATGTCTGCTCGCTACTCTATGTCCTTAATCATCTCCTCTTTTTACCCGTATCCTTCCATTAAACATTGGCATGTTTATGAGAACAATTTGAGGCGTTTAAGGGCAGTAGTAGATCGCCTGGTAATTTATGAGATCCCTCAGAACCCCGATTTCCAGAGCTCGTTGCCAAGCAGGTATTCGCGCACAGTAACATTGTTCAGACATAAGGCCGTCTATGTGGACGGAGATATGTGATGTAGATTACCTGTGTCTGAATGCTTTCTACTTTCTTTGTCTCCTCCTTATCAGGTGGATTTTTCTGTTTTGTTACAGTCAGACTCATTTTCCAGTGAGTTAGTTTCGAAGAGATAAAAGGGCAAAGCCCGGCTCGCCTCTCCTCTTTTTTTATTTTTTGAAGTATTCTACATAGCCATTGGCTGCCGCCTGTGATATTCCGGAAAGATGTGGCAATTAATTTTCTTTTAATCAAGGTCGGATGAAGTAAATTGGCGCGGCTCTGCAGCCCCTCATTTTCTGTTTTTGCAGTGATGCAAAACAAATATGATCAGATTATGCTCCTTCTCACCTTATTGAATTAAGGAGCATGAATGATCAGGGAGAGAGACGAGATGTTATATAGAAAAGTCCCCCCACCCCCCTCACCCAAATTTATCCTGAAGACACTGCAGGCCCTTGTGCAGAGAAGACAGTTTTATCATTTTAAACAGTATGCAGGTTTACAAAAGGAAAGGCCAGATGAAGCATTCTACATTGTACCTTTATAAAATGTATGAATTAACGTATTCTCTTTTAAGGGTCACTGGACTAAAAAGCTGCAATCATAAATCTATTAACAGATCCTATTGTTTCAAATGAGATCAATTATACCAGGATCATATTTACCAAATGCAATGTTAATTAGTTTTTTATATTTTTTATGAAGGTAGAACAGATTCTAGAAGCAGCAGATTTTGCTCAAACTGGATAATAGAGTATATGACTAGACCTGTCAAAGTTTGGCACCTGAAAAATACACAGACATGGGGGTGCTAATACAGGCTTAAATTACGAAGATCTGGGGTATGCAAAATCTAAATACTGTTTTGTAGGCTGAGTTTCAAGTCAGCTTCAAACTCAACATTTTTGCACTATAAGACACACTTCCCCCTGTGTGTCTTATAGTGCAAAGGTGCGGATCGACTGTGGATGGGTGCGCCTTTGCCTTCTTCCCGGCCAAGCACTAAGCTTAGCCAGGTAGGCGGAGAAGCTGTCAGAGGGAAGTCTGGCTGACTTTGACAAGGCAGAAGAAAGATCTGCCTGAAGCTCTCTGCTTTCTCTATGTGAGCTGAAGAGTTTGAGCCCACTGGCAGGGGCAGAAGAAAGAGCCACCCATGGTCGGGTCTGACTTTGGTTGTTTTTGATGCCAAGCCCACATACAAAAGCTCTGCCAGTCATAGACAACTTCCCCACCTTTTTAAACTCCCGCTCTTTTGGTCAGAGCATTAAGCTCCAACCATCAGACAGTAACCCAAAGTATTTTTTGTGGATCTGTATTGGGTGCTTCCTATGCAGTGGAGTGTCTTATGGTCCTAAAAATACCTTATGAAAATACCTTATGAAAACCCCATTGTCAGAGAAAAACTGAGCTGCTGCATTGGATTTCGTCAGTTGGTATTTTTTCCTTGATACAAGGATCTCACTTACTTGATAATACAGGAACTGACAGCAATTAGTGATGATCACGAATATTCGGATTCCGAATATTAATCGCGAATATCGGCAATTCGGAAATCCGCGAAGATGGTGAATATATTGCCGAATATTCGCAATTCCGAATATTCTGTATTTTTTTTTCCATTACACACGCCTCTCAATGCAAGTGGACAAATGGGAAGGCTGCAACAAGAGCTTAGCAACACTCCCTGCGACCATCAACAGTTTTTAAATCCAATATTGGGGTGATGCGAATATTCGGAATATTGCGAAAATCGGCACTTTAGAAAATTCGCGAAAATCACTTAGATGGCGTCTAAAATTTGCAATTTTGTTTTTTCAACACGCCCCTCAATGCAAGTTAAACATATATTTGCAAATATATAAAATTCGCGAAATTCGCATAAAACTGCCGATATTCGCAATAAGAAGAATATTGCCGAATGCAAATATTTTCCGAATGTTTTCCCAAAAATTTGCGGCATGCCGCGAATACGAATGTTGCCTATGCCGCTCATCACTAACAGCAATGACATCCATGAATCATTAATTGAAAGGAGCTTTTTCAAAATAGTAGCAGCTTTATACTGTGAAGAAAAAACAAGCCCTTTTTTTTAGGAAGGAAGGTGAGCCAATATGGCACATGCTGGTTATTTTTCTTATTTCAGACATTGTTTAAAAAAACAGGGTAGTTTGATTATAAAATTGGATCGGAGAAAGGAAATAATAAAAAAGTGTAAAAGGAAAACAGCACAAACAATGGCAGAACTGGGCACTAATGGCTGGAAAGGTAAGTACATTTATTTAAAGCGGACCTACCACCAGAAATTGATAATTTCATGAATGGCATTAGAAGTGACCATAATAACTAGGAATGCATAAAAAAAAACTGGGGCGCAACGCCCCCGGAACTCACTGCAGAGATAGATGGGTAAATCTCTGATCTCTGCTCTTAATTTATTCAATGGAAACTATTTTTACATAGAAAACCTTGTGGCCACTCATGATATTTCAGTCGGAGATAACCTCCAGAAGTTTGGCAAATAAGGAATCTCTCGTATGATTCCAGGCAACAGCAGGTAAGTATATTTTTGGGGATTGTGAAGTGCTATGCCATCATCATACCAGCTCAGAGGTAATTCAAACTTTCATTTTACATATGTATTTTTTAGATTTGGGGTATACATCCACTTTAAGGTTTGAGGAGTGCTTTGTGAGAACATTCTGGCTGTAAAACGAAAAAAAAAAAAATTGTATGGACTTTAAGCCAAGGACATTCCACAGCTCTGAAACGCTGCAGCATCATGAACTGTGTACCACGGACAGCTCCTGTTTGTAGCAGTGCACACATCTGTTTGCCAGTGGTCAGTACATTTCATAGTGGGGTTTTAGGGTGACCAGCACTTGTATGAATGCTCCCCTTCCCAGTAGGTGTCACTACTAGACAGTGCTGGGTAAGATCAATGAAAACCTTGTCACATCCAAGAGAAAGAGCTTTGTCTGGAGTTTAGACACCCAGAAGGAAAAGCCTGCTCTGCGCTAGCTAAGCAAAGAGTGTGGAAGCAAAAAGACTACAATTAATCAGTAGGAAGATAGCTGTGAGTTGTCAGGACCTGTTTGTTTAGCTTTTGATGTGCACTTGTAACTCGCACTGAACTTCTTCCGTTTGCAGACTTTGAAAAGGCAAGCGCTTCTCTATTCTGCTGTCTTCCAGGGAATATACTAAAAACTGAATTTTCAAATTGTTTGCAAATGACTTTATGAGTAAAACGCTGCTTGAAGCTACTTTGCAATTATCTATATCCCCTGGGTGCAGTATGTAGGCTAGTATGTTTGTTTTACAGATAGTCCTACGTACGGCAGCCACTCTAGGTGCGTGTAGGGTAGCATGTAACCAAGAGCTACGTTAAAAGCAACAATGAGTTTTGTCTTTGTGAAATTATTACATAAAACCCTCTCGTTCTACAACGCTGAATACTCATCTCTGTTCTAGCATTTATTTTTCTTAAGTCTTCCTAAAATCCGTCAGTGATTTGCAGATTTATTTTTCTTATATCTTGTTTGATGTTTACTTACATAAAAGAACTTTAAAAGCATTTGCTCTTAAACATAATTTTGAATTTTCTAGCCAGTATGGTAACTTGCTTGCTACATGTTATTTAGTCGTTATATATTTTACAACTCCACGTAAAAAAAAAAAGTTTACAGCATGAAAATAAAATACAACAAAACAAGTTTTTTTTGCCACAATTTTGACATGGCGATGCAAATGTATGCAGATTGCATGCAGACTGAAACTGAGCCAATAAAGCACATCAGCTATTGTACGTAATTGGCACAGTTTAATTCTGCATACAATTAGTAGGGACTAAAGGGAACTTGCATCAGTAGATGGAGGAACCTTGAATCACAACTCCATTGTAGTTGGCTTAAATTAGTTTTCTAGCCCATTCTTTATCTTTTGTCCAACACACAATATCTGTTCATTCTTCTTCCTGGTGTCTCAGTGCAGAGAGTATTGCTAGGCATACACGGCTCAATGCCCGTACCATCAAGGGGCCGTTCAAGTTCAGCATGATGTGCTTGAGCTTCCTCAATATGAAGCCACAGGACTTCTGCATCATTAATCCCGTCTTAAAGTAATGGAAATCGGACAGGGTTTACCGTTCGATTGAGCCTTTTTCAAGTAGGATCGAATGATAAATAACATAGTTACTTCATAATCAAGTATTTCTTTTTGAGAAAATGTATTTTTACTAATTCTAAATACAGAGGAAAACTTTACAATAAACTTCAAAAACCAAGAGAAAATAATAATAGAGAAATACATTTACAAAGCAGCAAAGGGATTATGGTGGTCAACAATAAAATTACATTGCCGAGTGGCAGGAAAGCTAGGGAATAAGGCAGAAATTCAAAAGCTGAAACTGGCACCACAGTCCAAACTATACCAGAGACACATACGTAGAGAGGAAGCGGGGCTCATAGATCATGTCAGCAAAGATTATTCTGAAATGGGCAGGCAGCAGAATAAACAAGGACTACTAAGAGTGAGTTGCCGGCCCAGAAACGCTAGACTGGTCCTAACTTTGGAGGACCACCCGTGTATATAAACATATTATAGGTAAAAATAGAAGAGGACCATCATAAACGCTTAATAAACAGGTAATATGTATCAAAAAGAGAAAGAGGTACCAGAGAAGAGAAAGGTCACAGAGAAAAGAAGTCTCATCTGTCTGGAGGGCAAGCGCTCATCCCACCTTGACCAATAGTCAGGTATTTCAATATAGAGTTCTAATTTATATGGTGTAGGTTTGTTTTTTATATTGAATTGTTTGGTTGCATGACAATATAAAGAATGTTGATCATTCAGTCATATACAAGAGATAATGTACAAAATGAAATACAAATGTTTATTTCTTGTTTAATTTCCTAGAGAATTAAATATGAAACCTTAACATATGGACATTTAGAGTTATATTTATAGAGTTTTGTTCCCAATGAGTGATGGTATCACTTAATGTAGGTTCATGGCTATTGCTTTGAAGGTTATGTGTTGGAAGCCAAAAACTGTTAATAGCTGAAAAACTCGGTCATGAGAAGGGATGAGCAGCATAGGCAATATTCATATTTGCAATTTTTGCCTAATTTCGGCAGTCATGATCTCCAATAATTATTATGTTTATTCTGCAAAATTGGCATTTGTACATGCACATATTGTGAACACACTGTGTTGTCACTGCGAAATCTAGTGGAAGAATGTGAAATAGCAGCTGCAGTGTAACAACACTCGTAGAAATAACTCATTGCAAAAAATCCGCACTTGTACATGCGAATATTGCGAACGTATTGCACGGTACTTTTACCAGAATCTCAAATATTTAAGAATATGAAGATATATTCAAGATTTTTGCGAAAGTGCAGATGTTTGCAATAAAAATTGGCGATCAATACTACTCATGCGCACCAAGCTCATTACTTCTTAAAAGTTAGTCCCTCTGAGCTGATGTCTCGTGGTGCCAGGGTGTCAGAATACCCATTATATTGCAGCTGTATAACTGTAGACATCTCAGAATATCCAGAATATAAAAGGCCTACAATTGTGAGTCAATCCAGCCCAGGCGGCAATCCCCTAATTTCTGCCGTACTCTTCACCTATAGACAAGCCCCTGCTCAGCCTCAGAAAGCAAGTTGCACCAGCAGGTCTCCCCCCAAGCACTCGGTTGGTCCAGTTCTGACACTTATGTGCCCCTTACATTGGACATGTATATCTCAGAACTGGAACATGAAGCAAAGAAAGAAGGTGACTTGGTCTGGTGATTGTTTTCTGCACGCATATGGCTGGGTATGTACTGGAAAAACAAGTCCAATCTTAAATTAAATTCTTGTGGCTTGCAAAACTGAAATGGAGATGGTGTTTGGTACTCACCCCATATGTATGTGGTCTGACTCACTGTCTCCCTCACTGTCCTCTGCGTCAGCTACCTGCATGGTAAGTTCTGCTGCAGATGGACCTCCCTGTTTCTGATTAAGCTTACAATTAGATGTGTCCACCCACAGGTCACCGGCTGGCTTTGGGTCAAATGTAACTCTCAACACGTTTGAACCCCCAAATCTCATACCTCAGTAGTACAATCCTGAAATTTTCTGGCTTAGTAACTAACCCCTGAGACTTCTTGCAATCCACATGTCAACCTTTCATAGTCATATTCCAGCTGTCACACAGTGCTTTTCTCTTGTCAGATTTTACCCTTACATATGCCTACTCTGACTTTCACCCCCCAGATCTGCAACACCAATAGAAGTCCAATATTTTTTGGGGGGAATTATTAATTTACATTCCCAATTTCACACCCCTAACTGCAACCTTTCATAGTTATTCATATTTTTTTCTGCAATTATCCAAGTGACATAAATTGTATACATGTAACATTAAGCTGCGGCCACCCAGACACAGAGCGCCTCCAAGTTGTTAGTACGCATATGCATATATATACGCATATGTGTATCATATGTGTAACAATAATGCAGGTACGCAGAGCTAGTTTTTGGCCCCTTTTGAGTACCAGAGTACTACTTATGTGTGCCCCTGGTCATAGGTCTTCCCTTGATGGTCATTGCTGTTTTGGCAGAATTCAGAAAGGTGGTGGGGGGGGGGGCGGCAACATAACATTAAGAAGGTGGTTTTAATGTTGCTGATCTGTGTATATTCTAGTGTCAACTTTGTGAGCAGCCTGGCAGACATTTGAATGTCTGAATGGTGAGCGTCTATGACAGTTTAAAAGAGAATATTGCAATTTCTTTATAATGTATGATCAGCTCTAAGCATAATTCCAGGGCAGTGCTTAAAAGACAAACCAATCCAAACAACTAAAATGTGCAGCACAGAAAATTAAAGCACTTAATACAGAATGTTGTCGTTACAACCCTGTAATGTTATATTTTATTTATAAGTTTATTTCACAGCACTGGACTATGAAAGTGGCAGACAGTTTTAGACAGAAGAATGTAGGGAATACTGAGGATTATTCATATTACTGTTCAATCACCATCACTAAATATGCAGGTCATTCAGTAAGGTAATGCATCCTAATGTCAGAGGGTGCTGGAGGCAGAACCCCACAACATCCAAACATACCAGTGCTTGTTGTCTTAGTAAATAGTAAGTAATAGTAAGTAAACTGACACCTGACTTGTACTTATGCTGTTTGTATGCTTAGCTGATATTTCCCATTGTGGTGGTGAAGGTTTTTAACCAGGAAAAGCCACAAATTGCTTATCAAATGTCCATAAGCTTAACCAAAAAAAGCAAAAGATCTATATACATTTTGTTTATATAAGTATAGCGGCACAATACTGGGCAACACTGTAGGGGAAGATGCCCTCTGCTTTAACATGGGATGTCCCCCAAATTTAGCATGGCATTGGGCCTGGTCTGGATCTGGATGGGAAGGTGGGGAGTGGCATACAATCCATTTTTTCTATCCAGCCAGGCTCCAGGATTATGGGGGGAAGGGGATCATTCTTGTTCACTGGCCCCCCTTCAAAGGCCTGGTTTGGGGGTACACAGTCACGCCGACCCCTTTATTTGCTAAGCAGTGCCATGCCTAAACTGGTCCTGGTTTCAAAAGTGTGGGGTACTTTTCTTCTATTTATACACAAATGTACCATATTTTTCTAACTGTTAGACACACTTTTTCCCATTAAAACTGAATATGAGAATTTTGTGTGTCTTATGGCCTGAAAAAGTACTGTAATTAGACTGAAATTTGTTCCATTCCCTCTATCCAAGCCAAAAGGCCGCTGTCAAAAAGGGATATTTAAGCTGTATTAGCACTAGCAGTACCCATTTTTTGAACACACTGACCAACCAGTTGGGTGAATTTAGGTTAAATAGCATGAGATATGTATTTACATTAACATTCAGCATTGCAATAAAACATTTTGTGACACAGACTCATCTCTCCTCCCATATGTAAATAGCTGCTCATGGGAAAGTTGTTAGTGCCAGATTGTAAAATGTTTCTCTCGATAAATTGGTCAGTGTGTTCAGAGAATGGATACTGCTAGTTTATAGACACAAGCTAAAGTTTCAGCCCTGCACACCCTGCTGGAACTAGGACCTCCCTCCTGGCATTGGCATTTTGGCTGGAAGAGTTTAGAGGGAATACTGATACCTGCCTACTTTGTTGGAACATTCTGTATATTCACTCTATATGTAAATGTCTGTGTCTCTGACTCTATCTTTTTAAAATTTGCTCTCCAAAAATATGGGGTGCAAAGTATGGTTAGTTGGGTCTTATAGTGCAAAAAATACGGTAGATAATAAATAATGTGAAAAGACGTGTCTGTTCTAATGGCTGTCATCATGAATGGGTTCCAATGTACCACCAATCAAAATGCGATATGGTCTACGGGGAATCAAGGCAGAGTGTACTGTACTCTGCCGTGATTCCTTCCCCTCTTCACATCGCCTATGGAGGTCTGTGACGCGGCCCTGGAAGCGATCAGCATCACTCTCAGAGCACAGGCGAGTATGCAACTTAGTGCATGTTAAAGCACAACATACTGCAAAGGATAGATGTTTTCTTAGCCTAAGGTTGAATTCCAATGGTCCATTGAGCTGTTGCAAATTTGTATGGGCAGATGGAAAGGAGCTGTACCCCCCCCCCCCCCATTTTGTCTCTATGGACAACTGCCATGTCTTGTCTGCTGGGTGGTCACGGTCCCTGGGCGGACACTACCAACGGGTAGAATTCAGCCTATAGCTTCATTTTCCTTCTCTTTTCAGTGATGACCTCAGTGAATCATCTTCCAGGAGCTTGTTTAATTTTTAAGGAGCAACTTTTTGTCAACCAACTCTAGAAAATACTTCATAAACCTGTGATATGTGAAAAGACTGGCACAGTCTGTTCTGCAGATCCCTTCGGCAATGTTTTTTTGTAAATTAATAGAAAATCCACTTCTTGGTTGTAACATAAAACAAATATCACAGCGTTGGTGTGGTATGCAGACGCTCAGTTGAGGGGGATCCTGGGTGAGTTGGATGTGCTCTGAACCCTATGTGGGCACACCGGAATGGGGGCAGTCACCTACAATGGGGCGGCCAATGCTATCTCTCCCAGGTCCCTTGGAGGGCCACGATAGTGCTGAGTCCGGTAATAGGGTTACTGGAGGGACTTTGGGAGATCTGTTCTGGGAGGTGGTAGTAGGTACGGTCTACATGAAAGAATGCGTATTAACCTGACCGACCTTGTGGGGTGGGGGTGGCAGCCAGTGGGAGGGGGGGTTGATTCGATTCGGATCCATTTAATTAGTTAAGGGAAATGTACCTGAGTATATTGGACAGACGACACGGTTCGGTCGGTAAGGAGCGGGATGGGATGCAGGTAATGGGATATGATGTCTGTACATGTATCTTACTTTGTAGCTTGTATTCATTGTGCTTTTTTCACTGCTTTCCGACTGATGGCTATACTGTGTATTGTTTTCTTTAAAAATTTATAAAATACATATGCAAAAAAATATATATATATCACATGATAACAAAAATACGGTATTACAACAAACTTTCTGTAAATGTAATCACAGCCTGCTATCTCTAATACAAAGAATTCTTTGCTATACCTATTTGTGGTTATAGCTGCTGCGTTTAGAACTCATAAAATAGTTACAGTGAACATGGTGCGGTATTCGTTCCTTGTCCACTAGCGCTGACTGTTTTAGTTCTCAAGGAGAGAGGACAGAAAAAGACCTTGAAAGCAAATTTATGGAATCGGCAGACAACCCTTCACATCCTTCCCGAGAAAGCCGAACATGCACATCTCCCCTCATTGCTATGTGAAAAAACATTACCTGTGAGTGACCTCATTTATGCCCCAACAGAACATCATTACAAAACGCCATGATATATACATATATAGTTTTTTTTTATTCCTTTTCATTTCAGACAATGCTTAACCCATTCTGCTCTGCTGATAAATGTCATGATAGGTTTATTTTTCTTCTTTTGTGTAGTCAGCTTGCAGTATCAATTTTATATTAAAAAAAGTTTATTGCACAAAGAAAAAAAAAGACGCACATTTTCATTATAATTTGCACTCTACATTACACATATCCAGTCTGGCATTATATCAAGTGTAATATCCATGAATTTTTAATCAATGTGTGTTTCTATTAGGTAATTGGGAGTCTTGTAGACTTTTTTTTTTTCTCCAGTCTTTGCTTCAGTCCCACCCCTCCCCTTCGTAGCTTTGCGGAGACCACTTAGCTCAAGCAAAGGTTTAGGGACATTTGCTAGGTTTAGCTGGTGAGTGATCACATATTTCTTTGGCTTGGCACGGCAACATTTCTGAAATTAACGGTATCTATAA
Organism: Ptychadena robeensis; assembly: GCA_036250615.1. Taxonomy (NCBI): domain Eukaryota; kingdom Metazoa; phylum Chordata; class Amphibia; order Anura; family Ptychadenidae; genus Ptychadena; species Ptychadena robeensis. The sequence continues at coordinate 96,931,258 of CM070038.1, forward strand.
AGAATGAATGCCCATATCAGCGTTACCACCCTGCTCTCTCAGCAGTTCTAATAGTTGTCTTCAACACGATTCCTGGAATAAGAGCACATGAAGGCTTGATTTTCTGCCACCTCTGCAAGTGGCTGGTGGGCTTTTAAGTGCAGATTGACATCTACCACTGTGGAGGAACATCGGCCAGAAAAAGAGAAAACCAGTCTTCGTTCTGTGTTTCAGTGTTCAAATTTAAGGATTGCAAATTAGGCTTTTTTTTGTTGTTAAGGTTTTTAAACATATTTTATAACACCATTAGATGCTGAAAGAAAAAAAACCTAATATTTTTTTCTGCTTCAGGCATTTTGCTGCCACTTCCTGTCTATTTCCACTCCATTTTTTTTCATTTTCAAAGTGGTTTAAAAATATATAAAAACATTTTTGTTGGTTGTAGTGTGCACTAAAAGTGACGGTATGACAACACAAGAGCACAACAATGAAGTTTTTAAGGATCTATATTTTTTAACTAACAGTTTATTTAAGAAAATGTTTAGTACAACAACAATAAAGAAAAGAACATCCACACGGAGTAGCAAAGTAAAAGAGCAACAGGCTCAAATCTAAAAGTCAAAGCAAAAGCTGGCATATGAATCACAAAAGTCCAATAAATGGCGTGTGGGAGGCAAACCAAAAAGGTCTAAAGCAAAAGAGCAAACATAACTGTGTAATGGTATCAATGAAAACGAACTAGTAGTGCAAATGCGTAAGAGAAAACAAGAGGTACATAGCATAAGTGTATGCCAAATAACCAAAGATTAACAGAAGGATGAAAAAGAGTAGGAGGAAAGAAGAAAGACCAGGAGA
>CM070038.1:96939167-96977278 GCA_036250615.1 Ptychadena robeensis
TATATATATATATATATATATATAATTATAATATAAATATATAATCATTCCATGTAATAAAATCATAAAGCCCCATGAGGATTTTTATTTATCATCCTTTGTCATTGTCCACAGGGTCACTGCGTCCACACTGGACAGCCCCTTTCCCGAAACCCAGAGCAATAAGGACTTCGCAAGTCTGAGATATAATGGAAGCCGGCTTCAACTTTTACTAGTAACATTATCTTTTATTGCCATTCTAAAACGAATGTCAGGCATTAGGTTTTATTTTTTTCATTGCCATTACAGTACAGTTTTTTTTTTTTTTTATATATACCATCCAGAATTACGCAAGGGAGAAAGCCATAGAATATTCCGTTATCTAGTTTTATAATCAACTAGCTTTTGAAATCATTTGATACGTTTGTATTGATGAAAAAAGTTGTGATTTTTTTATTTATTTTATGGATACCCAAACAAAGTAATCTGTTAGGGGCTGTCCGCTATTACCGTGATGCACCAGTTTGGGTTGAAATAAAATTTTTGTTTTATAACAAAATATTTGTTTTACAAATTAGTACTTGAATGCAAAGAATGTTTGTAATACTAATGGCAAACATTATTTTTTCTAATGAAAGAAAATATCAAAACTGTTTTAGTCCACCATATCTCTTCATATTACCCTATCTGAAAGTAGCAGGGGGCAAAGGGAGAGGTTCTGCACCGTGTGGTAAAAAAAAGATTTAAATTCCCAACAAAGCAGCTGTGACTAGCCCGGTGCATCTGAACCTCTACCTAGAGCTCCCCCTTCTGGTTCATAGTATTATTGGAAAAAAATGTATATTTGTTTACCTAAAACATATTACACTTAAAACAATGGTATTACAATAATAACATTATTGTATAGTATAGCAATTGTTTACAGTATAAATATACTCTTCAGGTGATGTTTTTTTCACACAAAGATCCTAGTCAAATTCCAGATGCATTCTTGTAAGCAGGAATGTTTCAAGTTTAACCCCCCTTTCACCGCTTCTCTAATTTAAGGCAGCCATTATACCACTAGCCCTATGTGATTTGTTCCCAAAAGCAGTAGAAGCATCCAACTTTTACATACAGTTGAATTATTGGCTGTGGGTTCATTATAGTGGATGACTTACCAAGATTTCTTGGATCAGAATGTAAAATAGTAATTGCAGTATCTACATTGTTGATTCCAGTTGTTTATGGTAAAAATTTATTTTTGTTATAAAATTCTCATGGGTTTCTTAGACTGATGCCCAACATATACCTCCAAACATATATATATATATAAATATATATATATATATATATATATATATATATATATATATATATATATAAAACATAATCTTTGTAAAATCCTTTGCTAAAAACTAAATATTTTTTAAAGGTAAAAAAAGAAATGTGAGCAATCTATATATGATTCGTTTGATGGAAAAAAAAAAAAAAACACCGGGGAAGGCCTTCAATGTCTTGGTCTCCTCATTTACATCCCGAATTTGAACAGTAACATATAAGATCACATTTGATTACAGATGTTTTTGGTCACTCTTACTATTTTTGAAGAGGACCTACCCCTCTCAGCAACCCAGAAGAAAAGACACATGGGCAGAACTACAGAAGGGGCCACCTCAACTACAGAAGGGGCAACCCTCATTCGGAACTCCCACATTTGTTTAGTAAATAAACATAACCCTGTAACTGTAATATTTAAATATTGGATATACCACCCAATTAAATTCGGAAAAATAAGATGCACGTATTTTACATTTTTTTTAGGTTGGATTATAATACAATCGATTTTTCAAGAACATCAAAAGATTTTATTAATTAGATAGGAAGTGATGGGTTGGCGTATATTTTAACGTTACTCAATCGAAGAAAAAAATCTTTTTAAAAAAATATTGTATACTGTGTAATTTCACAATAAAAATACGTTTTAATACATCTAAGTCTGATACTGCCCTTTAAAGTCCCCATGTTCCTCATTCGGATTTAAAATGGTGAGGGAAAACATTATCTTTTTTCTTTAATATATTGAGTTGGAATGTGGCAAATCAGCACACTTGGGTCCAATTAAGCTCCACTCTATCCTATTATAATCTTTTTTAAAAATTTAAATTTAAAATTTATGGACAGGCCCGATAACTATTAAATCGACATAATGTCCGATAATCATTAAATTCCATCGATCTGACTAATTTCTTAACATACAATATATCTGCGATTACAATTATTATTGATCTTTTTAAGTCGATCTAACTATGAAATCTTCACATCTGTGGGGACCTTAAGTCTACTGACATTTACAGAAGAATCAACCTACCAAACATAAAGCTAATGGCTAGTCTTTCCTTTGCAGCTTCTCCCTCAGCATTTACTGAACTGCTTGCAGTTGAAGAACATTCACTCTGTTGGCAAGTGAAAAGATTAAAATTGTTGGTCTTGGTATAGCTCCCTAAAGATGTGTTTTCTTGCTGTTGTATATGACATGTTGGACCATTGACCCTTGATGCTTATATTGATTTTAGCTGTTTCTCATTATGTTTGTGAAGCCTTAAAGTACTGGAGCTTAAATAGGTGATAGAGAAAGAGAGCTTTGTAGAGGTAGATGTTCATGGAGCTACTAAGTGGATCTACCCCAGACGTGGGCAAACTACGGCCCACGGGCCAAGTCCGTCCAATTAAGTCTTTTAATTCGGCCCTTTGTCACCTGCAAAAGAATGTTTAAGTTGACCTTCTAAAGCCTCTTTTTACATATTTATTATGTTTTTAATATATTTTTTTCTTAATTTTACTTCCCTGGCAGTATGTTTATTACTCCTTTGGAAAATTTATATTTTGTCAATGTAATCTGTTTAAATTTCCCACCCAGGCTGGGAGGACTTGCCCGTTCTTTGTCCGTCCATCCCTTTGTCCCTCCCTTTTGTCATATTTAAAAGCCATTCTGGCCCACAAGTCAAAACATTTGCCCACCTCTAGTCAGGTTATCTAGTCAGGTTATAAATAAACACAAATTTAACAACAAGAAATTACTTCTCTTGTGTTTATTTCTTACAATAAAGAAACTCACTATTCTAATTCTCAATAATGTTAGTTAATGAAGATAGCTTTGCAAACAAAAATCATTTCTTTTATATAGGTATGTGACATTGCAAAGGCAACATGGTTTTTGGTTTAAAGTAGAGGAAATCAATCTTACATTTTATTTTAGAAGATATTGTATTAAACATTCTCACAGACAGTACAGATAGTAATACATGTATTGTGTCAGAGCTTACGTAGTGAAGATTCCAGTAAGCTGCTACAGTTTAGGAAGTCAGAGAGGCATTTGAGAGTATGGAGACAGGAATTTAAGTTGATAACTTAACTGAGGCGATTGCAGTCAGAGGTGTTAACAAGAAAGCACTGACACACTCTACGTTTCTGTACTTTTCTTACTGCTAGAACATGGAGTTAGGTCCAATGCTAATTATTTTGAAAATAAGTTGGTGATAATGCTAGCGATTTAAATCCTGGTTAAAAGTCACATTTCTGTCATTCAGACACTTTAATCGTAGCACTAGTTACATTACATGCAATAAAAACCTAATGTTTCCAGATACTCACTAACTATAGAAGTCTTAAGAACGGCACTGTCAACACTACAAATACCTTCTTTAAAAGTTGTGATCTTCCAGCCTTGTGACCACGAAGACCCTGACCTTAAATGTACTGATCACCTTGGAGAGAAATTTGAAGCCCAATTACAAGCCTCAAACATATTCTAGAATGTTTACAAATGACCAAAGATAGATAATAATAATAAATGCCTTACCAGAAGAATAAAGGCTGTTCTAGCGCTCCATGTTCTTGCCAAAAGTAGCTTACCTCTCTGAGATGCGATTTGCTCAGCCTTGCTGCAACCTTATGGCACAACTGTCCTTCTAGTGCAAGGTCTTCCCTGATAGAATAAATAGTGATGGGAAGGTTTAGAAAGCTCCTCATATTGAAAGGTTTTGGTAGAACAAAAGTTGATTGAACAGAAATTGTATGGTAACATCGTACGGTGTACGGGGGCTTTAGGGTCAATATATATGTAACAATCTTCCTGTGCAATCCAATTTAAAAGGCCTTCTGAATCAATCAGTATCCTATCATGGAGGCCATAAAACGATGCAGTTGTTGGCAGATCTAAAGAAAATTGTAGGGAAATTAAAAAGGCATGTGGAGGGCTTGACTAAAATGTAGTCTTACTGTTACTGTGGTGGTGTATTCCATTACCATACTTTTTACTTACCGTATTTTTTGGCTCATCAGACAGTCCGTGGTATAGGACGCACCCTATACATCAGAGTGTGCGAAAGGATTTCTCCCACTCTACTGGTGTTCAGACCAGTAGAGCAGGAGTTAGGGGGTGAGGAAGCTGCATCTGAAGCTTCTTTGCCTCCAGTCCTCACATGCAGCTCTGCCTCTCCAGCTCAGCTCATTGCCGGGAGAGCCGTGACCACCTGTGGGTGAAAGTATATTGTGTAGAAGTTCCTTGTTACCCCCCGTACCTATTAATTGTACAAATAAGCATTCCTTCTTTACTTACTAAGGCTCTATAACAATTTTTTTGTTTAAAAGAAAGTAGACAGATTATCTGTCAGTTCATGTCCTAATACCTGTAGCAGTGTATTCCCAGTGCATTCCACAATACCTCCTGTACTGATAACTGACCCGCTCTACTCACTGACCCTGCCCCAGACCTTTGCTGCTCTCCTATCATGGCAACCTGCTTGTCCATGGCTGGGAATAACATTTTCTGTAAAGCACCTTTTCTTCAAAAATCTGAAGATCATCCAAATGGTTTGTTGGTTTTGTATAAAAACAAACATGCTGGTGTAAAATAAGAATATTCCTACACATAATCCTGCATAACCAGCTCATTTTGGTGCCAACCACAACCAAATGTTCTCAGGTCACTGGTTATTGACATCAGGAAATTATTAGTCTCTCGAGCATCTCCGTTTATCGTCTCTTTCTTTATAATTGTAAATTACTGTCAGGAAAGGCCGTGAACAGGTTAATGATAAAACTTACAAAATATCACATGTTTTAAACTGCAGGCTTGTGGCACTTGTGGTTTTGTGTCTGTTATGCCCAGCAGGTACTAATTAAATCATTTTGCTGCAAAATAATAAAAGCCTAAATGTCCCTTGTATACGAAAACACAGAATACATTCCAAAATGGCAATGCTAAATATTTAAAATATTTGTTGCCTGCTGCTCATAATTTCACACTTACCGCAAAAAAATGGAGGGGGTGTGAGGCTTGGCTGCAGCTGCAAGAGCTAAAATCTAGCAAATAAACCAAAATATGAGGCCCAAACCAACCATCAGCTGTCTCTATTCCCCCCATCTCTGTTCACTGAGTGGCTTATGTGTTCCTTTGTGTGTGACACAGCTAATGGATCAACTTTTTAATCTCTGTTACTGCCTCGTATTTAGGAATATAAGTTCATATATTAGCGTCTAAAACTAATCTCTGAATTAATGATCTAGTAAACTAGCTTGGAATAATAGCAGAACGTTTTAAATAAGCGTTAGAGGCTTGTATGTCTAGCTTGTTGCGTTCATACTTGTAGGCGAATAAAGTCAGCCACAAACAAAACAGCAATGATTCTGTCTTTGGTTTGAAATAAAGATTTAAGGGCTAAAAAGAAAGAGATTGAGCAAAAATTTTAAGGTAGGCATACTAGATTTTTTCCCGTGTATTCCTACCTTAAAATTTTTGCTCAATCTCTTTCTTCTGCTCAATTGTAATTGCTCTCTTACTTCTCTCCTTTTTTTAAATCTGTCCTACGTTTGTTGGGGCCATGATGCACTGAAAATGCACTGACCGGTCTCAACCCAGAGGCTAATTTCAAGACACCTATGGGGTCCTTGTTTACTCCCCCGTGTATGCTCATATATCTGGACTCAAAGGTAAGATTCTGGACATCTCTGGGGTGTAACGGAGCAGCAGGTGTGGACCCACTGTGCCACGTGTCCTATCTCCTTTAAGCGCGTTGTCTAAGTGAACCCACTCGTTCTTTACAATACCCCTGATGGTGGGGATAGACTTTCCCGAGGGGATCACCAGGTCGCTACCTCTGGAGGGATGGTAGGAGCACAAGGCAGCTGGTCCAGGGGAAAGCAGGGAAGGCTCCAGTGACACAGGTGTCATCAGCCAGACAGTGTGACAGGGCGGGCAGCGCAGGTACAAATCAGGTAGCAGGAGAGTTCAGCAGGCAGGTAAGGGTTAACAGGTATCAGTCTCAGAACACAGGCAGGAGTCTATATCACAGGACCAGCACTGACAGGCAGTGCTTATCATAACAAAGAGACCTTAATACTGAGGCAAGGCTGAAAGGGCAGGGTTCCTTATATAGCTGCAGGAGGTCCACTATTGGTCAGCCAGGTCACATGACAAACACCTTAAATCCCAGGTAATGACACACGCTGGTGTTTAAAAAAAGTGTGTAGAAATGACAGAATCACCGCTGAACAGGGCGCCCAGATCTGCAACGGTAAGTAGGGAGGCTGCGGTGGCGTATGGCAGCTGCCGTTACATGGGGTCCTTGGGTGCAACCCCCAGGCAAATACTGTACACTGGCTTCAGGCCGGAAATCTGGTAACTTTGGTAGTATGTCGAAATGGAAATTTTGGTTTCATCTCAAGTTTGCCATATCTAAAGTTACAACTGGCTTGACTTAAGGTGGGTTTACATGTGTAGATTCAATCAACGAAGAACGAACAATTTTTTGGTTGATTGAACAAAAATGGCCAGTTTGTTTGATGGATAAATTTTGTTCGTCGGTAGGCCATCGAACATGTTGGTAAATTTTTATCTGTCGCTGTAATTTTGAATGTATTTTCATTCGATATTGGCGATGGGCAAACAAAAAAATCTAATGTTGCATTCGATAAATGAACAAACGATGTTTGACAACGTCATCGAACAAAAAATAGAATTGGCAGTTGATTAAAGAAAAAATCTACTCGTGTAAACCCACCTTTAGGATCAACTTGAGTTACAGCCAAAATTGTACTGTAACTTACAACCAAAGATTTGGCTTACAACCAGAATTATGGCCGAGGCCAAAACACGTTTCTGCTTGCGTGGTCACGTCAATGTGGAGCATCTCACCAATCTACAAAAGTATACATGGCCAGATTCCTGATGTACTCTCCTTCCCAACAATAACCACCTTCCATTTCATCCTCTCTTCCCGAAAGACAAAGATGTCTCCTTGAATGGCAATTACAAATTTTTATTTCCCGTAAACTTGGCACATTTTATCTTTTTGGTGGAAGCACCAGGAAAATAAAGGATCTTGACACACATATAATACAATGCCTTTGTTTATAAAAAAGGTGAGTTAAGGGGGCTTTGGGAGGTTCAAAACACATTGTGGGCATTTTTATTTTTTCTTATGGGAAAAAATTGTCTTGTGGAGTTAACATTTATATTTACCAATATATCTAATGGAGGCCTAGAAAATTGCTTGCTTGCTTATGATTGATCAGATGTTAAATATACTTCAGTTCAGATACAATCATTTTTTTCTGACCCATCCAGGTGTAGTACTGGTATCTTGTAGTTGTGCTACATAGTGTTGATCGCGAATATACAAATCTAAAAATTTTGTGAATATCTGCACTTGATGATGATTTCAAATATAATGCTATATCTTCCAGATTCTGTGGAAAGTACCATGCATTGTGTTTCAAAATAAGCACATATATAGAAGGGATCATTTTTTCAATTAATTTACTTATTTGACACTCTGCCACTATATGTCACTGTGACAACGCATATTGGGTTCACAATATGCACATGAACAAGTGCCGATTTTCGCAATATACAGTTGCAAGGAAAAGTATGTGAACCCTTTGGGATTGCGTGGAGTTTTGCATGAAAAGGTAATAGGATGTGCTCCAATCATCATCTAACCCTCACCAATAGAAATGCACAGTCTGCTTAAAATAATACTACACAAACATTATAGGTTTTCATGTTTTTATTTAACATAACATGTAAACCCTAGGTGCCCAACCTGCGGCCCTTTGGGCGTTATTTGGTGGCCCCCCTTGGACCTCCACATGCAGCCCCTAAAACCTAATTTTTAATACATAGGGTAACGCAATTCACCCGTGAAGTGGTCACACGCTGACCCAGCGATCCGACATCAATAAAATTGTCAATGTTGATCTGGTAAACCAGGTCTACATATGAGTGCTGCACCCAGGGACAGGAGGGGGTGGTTTCTGTGGAATTTTGACTGCCTGTCTGGATCTGGTCCACTGCCTGCTGAGATATGTCGATGGGGCGAGGGTCTGGATCGATGTTATGTGCGTCCCTTTATTGATGCTGAGGGCCACACCTTGTGGCCCTTCATATCAACTCAGTTGCCCACCACTGATGTAAATAGTCACAGTGCAGGGTGGAAAAAGTATGTGAACCTTTGGACTTAATAACTGGTTGACCCTCCTTTGACAGCAATAACCTCAACCAAACGTTTCCTGTATTTGCAGATCAGACCTGCACAATGATCTGGAGGAATTTTGGACCACTCCTCTTCACAAAACTGTTTCAGTGTAGCAATATTCTTGGGATGTCTGCTGTGACTCGCTCTCTTAAGGTCATGCCACAGCATTTAAATTGGGTTGAGGTCAGAACTCTGACTGGACCACTCCAGAAGGCGTATTTTGTCCTGCTGCAGCCATTCTTTTGTTAAATGGCTTGTATGCTTTGGGTCATTGCCATGTTGCATACTTTGCAGAGCTTCAATTGTTGCACAGATGGTCTTACGTTTTCCTGCAAAATGTCTTGATAAACTCTGGAATTCATTCTAATGACAACAGTCCGTCCAGGCCCTAAGGCAGCAAAGCAGCCCTGAACCATGATGCTCCCTCCACCATGTTTTACAGTGTGTATGAGGTTTTGATGTTGGTGTGCTGTCCTTTTTTTCCCCCCCACACACAGTGTTGTGTGTTTTTTTCCAAACAACTTAATTCTGGTTTCATCTGTCACAGAATATTTTGCCAGTAGTGCTGTGGAACATCCAGGTGCTCTTTTGCAAACTTCAAATGTGCTGCAATATTTTTGGGGGACAGCAATGGCCTCGGTGGTGTCCTCCCTTCTTGTTTAATGTTTTGTAGATGTGTAAAATTTTTGTTTTTTTAAGCATGTTTACAGGTTATGTTCAATAAAAACATATAATGTTTGTGTAGTATTATTTTAATCAGACTGTTTTCTATTGGTGTGACTTAGATATGGATCAGAGCACATTTTATGACCAACTCATGCAACTTACTTTTTCTTGCAAGGTAATAATGACTGGAGATCACAAGTTGCCAAATTAATTGTGAATATTAGGAGAGAAATTTGCGTTATTTTACAGATACGAATATTGCCTATCCTGCTCATTGCTTCAGTAGTAGTTTGGTGTGGTTCAGGATGGAGGGTGAAGTTGAACATAACTTTAGAATCACGTCTGGCCTTGTAACACGCTTCTTTACATGACATAGCAGTGCTAGACTATCAGTGATATCAAAAAACATTGTTCATATCTCTGTAACTCGGAATAAACTTGGCAATATTGTGATACTTCTATCTATATACACGTGGTCACACTTTTTGACAATAACTTATTTCCCTTTGGAAAACACGGTAGTGCGGGCTGCACAAGTCAACCTATAGGGAATTTATCAGGCAATCTCTTAAGGCCCCCATACACGTGTCGGATTCCCACCGGATTCCGGCACGATCGATTCCGGGCGCGTGCACGCCAAACGATCGTGCCGGAATCGCATGCAGCCCACCTTGTCCAATCGATCAGGTCCGATCGTTCAGGGGCCCAGAATCGGATCCGACAGAGAACCAACATGTTGGTCTTTTTGATCCGATTCTGCACAGATCAGGGGGAGTTGCCATTTGTGAGGTGGACAATCGGACACGGAATCGTCCCGGAATCCGTTGGACAAGGTGGTATGCAGCGATCGGATACTCTTAATTGGCCGATTGATCACACCTGCGATTCCCGGCAGAATTGCCGGAATCGATCGGATGGGTGATCGACTGGCCATGGAATCCGAACGTGTATGGCTAGCTTTAAATTTTTGGTAGTATTTATTATACAAACATAAGTGAGTTTACAGTCAAACAAGCATTGTTCTTGCGAATACGCAACGCGTTTCACAGCATCTAGGCCGCTTCCTCAGGAGTTCTATGCAAGAAAGTTCTGTATATAGAAAGGAAAACATAGCTTTATTCAAACAATCTTATTTTGAAGTATTTAAGTCAATACACATGAGTGTAAGGGGTATATTGAATACCTGTAATTGTTCAGAATCAGGGTTTCCCTTAGACAATAGACATTGCCTGCACAACGGATGGTCTGGGCAAACCTGTAACTGTACCTGTAATTGTTCAGAATCAGGGTTTCCCTTTGGGTTGAGCCTGAGGGTAAGTTTCCACATACATCGTGACCCTCTCCACTAAGCGTATACGCTTAGCGGGCTCCCGACGTACAGAGACTTAACGTATTCGACTACGATGAGCCTTGCAGCAGCGGAGCGGCTCGGCGCCGTGAAGACAGGTCCCCCGCCGAGCAGGTAAGTCCATCTGCTACGTTGGGGTCCCCGCTAAGAGGGTCCCGGTGTATGTGTAAACAAGCCATTAAAAGTATTTCTTTTGAGTGTTTAAAAAATATATATATAAAATAAATAAATAGAAGGCAACACCACTGACCAGAACCTTTCCTGTACGGGAATCTATGTATTCTAGGAAATTCCTGCACTTGAACTTGTTCATATTTTTCATATTTCTCTAGCGTAATATGTGTTGTAATTAGCGTCTCGTTACTGTGCGAATGGCCGTGTTCAGGCAGTGTCAGGATCACTTATTTCAAAGCCTTTTAGCATAAGAGCAATCACTAATTTTTTTTTCCAGTCCAAAGTCCTCTACAGCTAGCAGAAGGTCACATTTCTCAAGGTTATCTGCTCTTTTTCCCTGATTCGGTAAAGTAAGAGTATTCACACTCCCTGCCTGAGAAGTGTTTCTTTTTATAGAGCCTGCAGATGACAAATAATGTCTGTTTTTGGAGTCCTTTTAAAGTCAGTAATGTTGGTTTTATCTGGAGAGACTGTCTTGGTGAAAGCAGGTATTGAACAGATCACCACGCTGCCCTGTGTTCATGAGAAGCTTTCTGGCATTCTAGATATTTGTTTTATTTCAGGATTTGTAGCAAAGGAAATCTTCCACTACTGTTTTTCAAAAAAAAAAAATCCAGGCTCAGTGGATTAAATCATAGCTGCTGTTCATTGTTATATTCTATTAGCTGTCACAGACATTTTCTTGTCTCTTCTCTGTAAAATTCTAATATCAAATCGGTATTTCTAAACACAAATGCACAAACAATATAGTTTTTCATAATAAACAATTAGTAATTATTTTTTTTTGGGGGGGAGGGGGATAATTTTTCTAAAATAATGGAAAGAGAAATCCAGTTGACCTCTATTACAGATGCCTGCCCAGCCTGGGTGGGAAATTTAACCTGAAACAACGTTTTTGGGAGGGACCACTGGTAGCCAGATTCACCACATTCAATTTTAAAATTTTTTAGAAAGGGGAGGGGGGAACAAACCCTCAGGGGTGGCCAGCCCCAACGGACTTTTAAGGTGATATTGGTTGAAAAAAGGTTCCAGTCAAGGGATTGACGTTGTCTTGTCTTTTAATAATACAGTATCGCACAATATGTAGCATTAATGTTTCAGGATGTCTCTATCCACATTTATATTACATCATACATTCAGAGCGTTTTGGTCCTCTATACCAGAATACAGTTAAAATACGTTACATGTCTCAATAATACAATACAATGATTTCGTTCTTAGTAGATATGTTCTTGCGTATTCCGACGCGTTTCGTCCCTCTATCTCTGGGACTCATCAGGGATCACTACGAATATTGTTTTCTAAAAACCATCAAACATAGTCACATATCAGTACCTGGTCATATTTCAATGAATCTATTGATTATACCTTTGCTCTATCAACTTATATATGAATTGCTATCCATGAAATCGATGATCTGTCTTTTGTTAATTGTTATATCTCATTTGTCTTTTGTGGTAAGTCTTGTATCCCAAGAGACATATCGCCACACATTGTAATGTCTTGTACTGCATATTGTGTAAGGTCAGTCTTATCAATCCCTTATTCTTCCTAATTTAGGAATAAGTTTACAATTTATTAAATCAAATATTTTGACTTACCAGCATGTTGCAGCAGAGTAGGCAGGGCTGGGCCATTCAGTATTCACCTTGTATTCCTTCAGCCAACCTTACAGGACAGGTCCAGGAGACAGGGTTTTGTTCCACTTAGCATGTGTCTATACCAGAAGTGGGCAAACTTTGTGACTGTAAGGGCCGCCCTGCATAGGTGTCCTTAGTTCTCGTCCTTAGTCCAGACAAGAAATGTATATATATGTATACATATTATATATATATATAACATAACAATAATAAATAGAGGCTTTTGATAGTGGGCCTTCTATGGCATACAAAAAACAGCCATTAGGAGACCAGAGCAATCATTCTTTACACATCATCTTACTTATTGCAGGGAATGAGCGGAGGGGTTCCAGAGCACCAAAGGGACAAACGGCTGAATTAGAAGTCAAAAGGGGTGGTTTTGGCCCATGGGCCTTAGTTTGCCCATAGCTGGCCTATACACTAGCCGTACCTATTCTATGAATTCAATGAAATCTTACCTATGAGCACCTATTTACATGAGATGAGTCTGTGTCACATCATTTTTTTTACTGCAATGCAGTATGTTAATGTAAATACACAACTCATATCTAAATACAGTAGCCCCAATTCACCCAGTCACACTATATGTTCACAGCAACAGACTGAGCTCTCAACTGTCTCAGCTGAGTTAATTTTATTTTGATTGCTTGAGTTGTGTATTTACATTGTGCATTGCGGTAAAAAAAAATATGTGACACAGAATCATTTCTCTTCCCATATGTAAATAGCTGCTCATGGGTAAGTTGTTCGTGCCAGATTGTAAAATGTGTCTCTCCATAAGCTGGTCAGTGTGTTCAGAGAAAGGGTACTGCTAGTGTTAATACAGCTTAGATCTCCCTCTTGATAGTGACATTGGCTGGAGGGAATGGAACAGATGCTCCCAAGATGTTTGGAAATTTACATATTTGGACCATAAGATGCACAACATTGATTTTAATGGGAAAAAAGTGTTTCTTGTAGTCTGAAAAAATATGGTAACCGTAGTGTTGTACAATGTTAGCCATCAATGAATACCGAAAGTTTGGAGTTCAAGTGGTCCCCTTTATTGGCTAACTGAAGTCTTTGAAGAAGCAAACTTTCAGGTTGTATCCGACCCCTCCTTCAGGACAAAATTTAATGATTTAAGGAATTTCTGCTTTTTAATTGGAGTGGAACTATTTTGAACTCACATTAATGTGCATTAATAGCCCAGCGCTACACACCCCGTACAGAAATGTAAGTATTGATTCACATACCATGAACTGTCAATTCTCCAATCCTATGAAAAGGAACTTCAAAATATACAGTTGTGTTCAAAATTATTCAACCCCCACTGAAATTTAGTGTTTTGGCCATTTTGACATTGATTTGGATCATTTCAGTCATCTTGTTTACAATGAAATCAGCGAAGCACTTGTAAGTCAGACAAATATAACATAACATTAATAATGAAAGAACCACAAATGTCTTTTCTGTGCTCACATCATTATCAGTTTTATTCAACCCCCATGTGACATTCATTCTTAGTACTTAGTACAACATCCTTTTCCAGTTATAACAGCTTTTGAACATAGCGCTGATCCATGGGCCCAAACCGTTCTAATTTTGTCCAGTTTGTTCAGTCCACAGAACACTATCCCAAAACCTTTGTGGTTTGTCCACATGACTATTGGAATACTGCAGTCGACTCTTCTTATTCTTTGGAGACAGCTATGTTTGGAGGTGGAAGAACAAGGCCTATGAAGAAAACACCTTGCCTACTCTGAAGCATGGTGGGGGGTCAATCATGCTATGGGGCTGTTTTGCTTCTACAGGGACAGGGAAGCTTCAGCATGTGCAAGGTACCATGAGATATTTTCAGTACCAGGAGATATTGGAAGGAAATGTGATGCAGTCTGCCACAAACCTGACACGTTGGACCTTTCAACAGGACAATGATCCCAAGCATACCTCCAAGTCCACTAGAGCATGGTTGCAGATTAAAGGCTGGAAAGGCTCGCAGTCACCAGACTTAAATCCGATTGAGAACCTCTGGTTGGACTTGAAAAAAGCAGTTGCAGTGTGCAAGCCTAAGAATGTGACTGAACTGGAGGCTTTTGCCCATGAAGAATGGGCTAAGATACCCGTAGATCGCTGCAAGACATTTGTGTCACGCTATGCTTCAAATGTAAAAGCTGTTATAACTGGAAAAGGATGTTGTACTAAGTACTAAGAATGAATGTCACTTGGGGGTTGAATAAAACTGATAATGATGTGAGCACAGAAAAGACATTTGTGGTGATTTCATTATTAATGTTATGTTATATTTGACTTACAAGCACCTCACTGATTTCATTGTAAACAAGATGACTGAAATGATCAAAATTAATGTCAAAATGACCAAAACACTCAATTTCAGTGGGGGTTGAATAATTTTGAACACAACTGTAAGGCTTAGATGGAATTACCTTCCCTGTAAATGTCATTTTTGTTCTTGCAGCCTTTTGTTTTCTTGGTGTTGTACTTTGCTATTTTTAGGGAGTTCAGGAGAAAAAAAAAAGACATTTCTTATCAGCATTGATAACGTGATTCAATAATAATAAAATGAACGTTGGCTGTATTAGGGAAGATTACTTCCACACCCTGATGTGGCTTTCTCTGCCATCTATCATGGTTTCTTGCCGAGATCTTCTGTATTTTTCCATTTTCCTGCTGTTGGTCCATTATCAGATGTTTATGATTCTTTGCTGTTAACGGCGTTTTTTATATGTGCGCAACGGATCGTAATTATTGTGACGTTCCAGAGAAATTGAGATTTATTTGTGCCACAGGATGACCTTTGGTCGCTCTTCATTGTGAGCAGAATATTTTATATCTGAATAGTCATGGCTTTTTATAGCCTTCAGTATTTTATGGCTAACTTCTGTATATTCAATAATGTTAGTCAGCTGCTTTCCCTGAGTTTCATTTTAAAAAATTATGGGGACAGAAAAAAGAAGGTGTTTTCTGTTCTCATAAAATTTGATCTCATGAAAAGTGACTGTATGTTAAAATAGCCGATAACCCTTCCTCCTCTTTTTCCTATGTAGACCTCCCATCACATTTGAACCCCTTTTTTCTTTTGGTTCCAGGTTTTGTGACCTACGAGGATCTTTTTGCACCTCATTTTCCTCCAGCTATGAGATTGTTCTAAATTCTGCAGAGAACAGCACCACAAGATTATGTGGTCGCCTTGAAGCTTAGGGTGGCCGATGCCGAAAACATATAAGATCTAGGTCCTCACACCAAATACATGTTTAGCTTTCAATGAAATTATTAACTTTTATTTTTATAGGGCCAACAGCGCTGTACATTGAATTAGAGTTGAGATGCAACACAAGATAACACACAGGTACAGGTTATGACACAGGAAGAGTTGAGGACCCTGGCCGATCAGGCTTGCAAATTAATAGGTTGGGGAACGGAGTATACAATAGGTAGGGGGTAGTGATGGCCAAACATCGGCCATGTCCGCCTGCAAACAGACGGTTTGAACTTTAACAAATGTCCGATGTCCGCCTGTTCACAGGGAAATTTAAATTCTGGTATATGGAACGCAGTTCCTTCCTGCCTGTGCCCAATATAGCACTAGAGGTTGGGCACGGAAAGGTCTGGCCGGAGGAAGAATTATAGACTTCTCTCCGAAGGGGGAAGGTGGAACACCCGAACTGTTCGCTGGCAAGAAGAAAAGAACATATAATGTTCATTAGCATAATGGTGATGTTTGGAATAAGATGTGCTTTTTTGAAAGTGTTAAACCTCCTGGGCGGTTTGCCCGATCAGCGATCCAACTGCGCCCGTCCCGGGATCGGGCACAAATGGCGCCTCTCCGTGTGCCTGCGGCTCTGTAGAAGAGCCGCAGACACACTGAGCATTTCCGGCCCCGTGTCTTTGGCGTCATCTGTGATGCCAAAGGGGGCGGGGGGGGGGCAGCGCCATAGACCTCCATGTTAATGGAGGGGGCGCCGCTCTCCTCGACACACAGAGGGCTGGGCAGAGAGCTGGCAATCACGGCAGAGTAAAGGGTACTCTGCCGCAATTGCGGGGGAAACTACTTTTCGTGGCACGAAAAGCCCGTAATGCCCAGAGGGTTAAAGTACGAGCAAGTCTAATGGGACAAGAAAATTAGTTACAGAGAGTAGGAGTCTTGAAGCTGTGCATGTGATGATGTTATGGATACTAATAGAACCCTGATGTAACCCCCATCAGTCATATATTTGGGGTGAGTCTCTCTAAAGTGAACGAAATCTTCTGTGACCAAGTTGGCACTGGGAGAAGAATGACACCAACATTGCCCAATGATTGTTAAAAAATATAGGCGCAAACCTGGCGCAAGGCTTGTGTTATGTTTTTAATGTGTTTTAGTCTATTGGGGTATCTTTGCTCTGTCATGAATATATATATATATGACCTGTTTAGCTCATTTGTATAATAGAAATGGAGTTCACGCATCTATTTAGGTGAATGTTTTGTTAAACTAAATTTACATTTTTCTCTGTGTTCATAATATTTTTACTTTAGTTAACTTTTGTCCATTAGTTTTGCCAAACTGTTTTAAAATTACCTCTTCCTTAATTAGGGTGTATTTTCCCTTGAACTCTGTGTAATTTACCGAGTATTTTACACAAGTTAAGGCCCCCATACACGTGTCGGATTCCCACCGGATTCCGGCACGATCGATTCCGGGCGCGTGCACGCGGAACGATCGTGCCGGAATCGCATGCAGCCCACCTTGTCCAATCGATCAGGTCCGATCGTTCAGGGGCCCAGAATCGGATCCGATAGAGAACCAACATGTTGGTCTTTCTGATCCGATCCTGCCCAGATCAGGGGGAGTTGCCATTTGTGAGGTGGACAATCGGACACGGAATCGCCCGGAATCCTTTGGATTAGGGTGGTATGCAGCGATGGATACTCTTAATTGGCCGATTGATCACACCTGCAATTCCCGGCAGAATCGCCGGAGTCGATCGGGGGAGTGATCAATTGGCCATGGAATCCGACACGTGTATGGCTAGCTTTAGAATTTCCCCCTTCCTGCGGTGTTTATGCTAGAATGCAGTAAATTGAGATTTCACTATATCTTCTGAGACCAACATGACATTTTCAAGCTCTTTATTGAACAAGCTTTCCCAGGGAAACAAACTTCAGGTACGCGCTCTTAAAAGTTACTAAAGACAAGCGTCTTTTGTTAAGATTTAAACTCAATTTGTGAAGAATTAAAATACATATTGCTTGGGGAAATATATATATTTGTAGTGAACAAAATAAAAAAGAGAGAGAGAGAGAGAGAAATGTACTGCCAGGTTGGTATTAATATTCTAAACCGACAGCATTTTCATAATAAAGAAACAAAAGACAACAAGAGGAGGGAGCTCAGGTTTAATCACTAATCAATCCCCTTTGTTTAGTGTGAATGTAACGTTAGGTAGTATTATACAATTCTATGATCGCTCCATTAGAATTTTCTTGTAAACTCGAACTTTCTACTTCCAAAAAAGAAACAAACAGGTTGAGGTCCTGGCTATGTAAACATGCAGAAATGCGGGTATTAACCCTTCAAATGCTTTTCTAGGATCGATGATAAGGTTACTCGAAGTGTTAGCATCAGACCTTGTAGAGGCTATAAACCAATTGTAGTTCAAATAGATAATGCATTATATATTCTTTTAAATACAGTAACATTTTATATTTACCTTATTTACCTTAGAGTATATATAATTGAGATTTCTGAAAAGGTTAAAACATAATTGATATTGAATAGTGATGAGCGACTAGGCAATATTCGAATTCGCGTAATTTCGCGAATATCCGCCATAATATTCGATTCCATATTCGTAATCTCGAATATCCGCACTTACGACATGAATTGCGATCTAAACATCGCAATTGCGATCCGATATGCGCAATGCATGCAAGTCAATGGAGAATGGCGGAATCCGAAATCGCGATTATCCGAGAAAGCGCAATGCGACCAAATATGCGCAATACATTAAAGTCAATAGAGAATGGCGGAATCCGAAATTGCGATTATCCGAGAAAGCGCAATTGCGATCCAATATGCGCAATACATGCAAGTCAATGGAGGTCGGATATTCGACTGGGAGAATATCCGTCATTTCCGTTTTAAAAAATCGCATTGCGATTATATAATCGCGGTCCCATTCATTGCAATAGATCGCGATTATAAAAGCGCAATAAATCGCGAAAAATCGCGATCGCGTCGGCTATCCGATGATATATTCGCGAATATTCGCGAAATGGCGAAATAGCGATATTCGAGCTAAATATTCGAAAATCGAATATTCAAGCTCAACACTAATATTGAATTCATACATTATTTTTGTTAGTGTCCATCAAAATGGACACTCCTGTGTCATTACCTGTACCCGTGTGTTATACTGTGCTGTATCTCCTCTCTAATGTATTGTACAGCGCTGCGTAATATGCTGGCGCTATATAAATAAATGTTAATAATAATAATAATAATAATGTTTCCAAAGTTCAGCCCAGGGGCAAAATGCTGCCCTTGTTTAGGATTCTTCCAGCCCCCAGCCTTACGCGCCCTATAAACCTTACAATCTTACCATTAGTGATGGCCGAACATCGGCCAGATCCGTCCACGAACAGGCGGACTTTTATAGAAGTCTGACGTCTGACTGTTCACGGGCAGATTCAAATTCTCCGCCTCTTGAACCAGAAAATCCGGAAGCAACATCAGTGACGTCACATCCGGTACCTGGAACGCATAGTTCCTGGTTTGGATTGCAGGATGTGAAGTCACAGACGTCACTTCCGGTTTTCGGAGCCGGCTTTTCATCCAGCGGGATCTCGTTGCTCCTGATCCTGCCGAAGAAGGAATAGTCCGCTCGTTCTCGCCGGCGAATGGGCAAGGTCGAACACCCGTACTGTTTGCCAGCTAGGAGTACAAACATCAATGTTCGTGGCAGAAATGTCC
Source organism: Ptychadena robeensis (assembly GCA_036250615.1). Taxonomy (NCBI): domain Eukaryota; kingdom Metazoa; phylum Chordata; class Amphibia; order Anura; family Ptychadenidae; genus Ptychadena; species Ptychadena robeensis. The sequence goes on from CM070038.1 coordinate 96,958,449, forward strand.
GCGTTGCAGACAGTTCGGCCAGCTCTACTTACAATACAAATTCTGTACAATCAACTTTTGTTCTACAAAACCATGTAATATGAGGACCTTTCTAAAGCTGAGCATACACGGCTTGATTTTTTTACATATTAAAGCCCATTCAAGCACCGTTCGTGCTCGATTGTGCTTGCATCTGTCCAAAAATCGAGCCGTCCAGCCCTTCTTCGAGCGTGATCAATTGGACCCGCTCTGTTGAATAGGGTTCCAACATGTTGGAAATTTTTTTTTGATTTCCTATACTTTGGATGGGGACTTTTTTTATAGATGGCTAAAGGACTTCAAGTGTAGCAAGAGGACTTCTATCTCCCTCAAAAACCACAGCTGCAATGTAGGTGCGATAGCTGCAACACAGTCTGTGGCTACCCCTACCCCTATAATTGGTACAATCATTAATTTACATAGAGTAGGGACTGCATGGTTTGGTCATTCATGTCAATGGTTCAATTAACATTTTCACCACACCAAACCTGGCCGTCTTTGCAAAAAGTTTGGACACCCCTGACATGCTGGATCCAAAGTTGATTTGGTTGCTTAGTATAAAGATAAACCAACACTTAAGATTACTGTTGCTCTGATGAGGCAGGACGTTGTATTATACCTGGTTCATATTTATCTGTTTTTACGCATTTTGGGCAACACATGTTCAGCAAAAGGTTCACACTGTGATCAATGCGCCTGTTCATATGAAAATGCATGTGAAGCTGATAGGTGTAAACTAGGCCTTATACAAAGTATTGCACAGATAAACATAGTAGGGTGTGAAGGAAAGCAAGATCACAATGGGTATAACATTCCAAAAGTTTTTTATTTACTTTAAGTCTGAAATCCGTGTTTTACCATTTATCTTTTTACCGTGGGCCGGACAAAGAATCATTAAGGGCTGTCCGGACCCAAGTCACTCCAGGCCGGGTGGGAAATTTAAACAAATAAGAACAAGGACAGAGGCGCACAACCTAGTACAACAGATGGTTAAAAAATGTGGAAAAGGATAAGGTAAAACAAATGGAACAAAATGAGACAAAACAACAGACAAGATACTCACATTGAGAGAGGTTTATAAGGCTGGCTCTCTCAGGGCCATGTGCTATCCAGGAGGACCTCACTTCCTGGTGGGGGAGAAGAGATCACTTCCTGCTTACAGATACTGGGGGGCTCAATAGGAACAATGGGACGCGTTTCGAGAAGAACTCTTTTTCAACCAAGATGGTTAGCTAGGGAAATTTAAACAGATTACATTGACAAAAAAATTTCTAAGCGTGAGAAAAAGGAAAAAGGGGGATTTAATAAAGAAATAATATATATAAAATATATATATTATATCAATAAAGAGGCTTTGTATTGTCAACTTAAAAGACTAAATGGGCATCATATACATGTGCTTTAGGGGCTTTATTGTCCCCCCTTCAAGAGGATAAAAAATAAAATACATAAAATAAGACTTTGAATATTCTTTACACTGAATATACACATGTTATTTTGTGTATATTCCATTATGTGTATTATGTGTATGTTACTTTAACATGATAAGATTTTATAGCATTTATATATACTAATGACATTGGTTAGCTGTACAAAAACCTTGCACTGTCCCAACAGTTGTTTCCTGTCTCATCCGCATTATGGATATTTATTTTAATGGGTAGATTAGACATATGAAGACCCGTCACAGGAGGTGATGTTCTCATCATAGAGGTAACCACAGACTTGCATTTTCTTACTAAAACCAGGAACTTTTACTTAGTCACTCACCTATTGGACATGGACCAACAAATTCCTATCTATCTTTTGAACTCGACATTATGTATGGAGATTCCTTTAGCAACAAATACAGACTTGTTCAGTTATCATATTTTGATATCTATTATTGTAATTAGTTATAGTTTGTATTGGACAACAGTGTGGAACAATAAATAGAATAAAAAGGTTAGAGTTACATTATCTTGTTTCATAGCAGCATATGCTTAAACTTCCTCTCTTCAGCAAATCAGCCCAAATTTATAGCATTTCACATTAAAAAGAAGCATGTGACAGCATTGATTTTCAGCATTTTCACTCATGTAGTCTGTAGTTCTGTTTGACTTAAGATATGACTTTAGTGACTTGTTGCTTGCGTGGTACTTTTTAGGGGTTGTTTTCACTTGGGCGATCATACATTTCAATGGAGCCACCCCCACAGCTGCGGTCGGGCGCGTTCGGACGCGATGCAGTAGCGGGACTCGGCCCTGATCGTAGCCATTGAAGTGAATGGACTCCATTCATGGACCCATAGACAGTGAACGGTCAGGTAGGAAGTGCCAGGGCTGGGACAGGACATCTTGCCACACCCTCCACTTCCTGCCTGCAGGTCCGTGCCCGCGGTTCTAATCTCTGGAGCCCGTGGGAGATCACTGGGTGCTAGCGGTCTCCCGCGGGCACCGCGCCTCGATTCAAACCGTGGGCAAACGCCTAAGTGGTAACATGCCCTAAAGGAGTAAAATGAAGGTAACAGACAACAAGGGCAGAATAGTCAATGCTTCTGTATGTAAACCTAGAACAGTTCAGACAATAAATAGATTATTATAGAGCCTTTACATATAGCAACCATTTTCCAGGAAACGTTTTCATCTGCAAATGAGTGATTAGGAAATTGTTGACGAGATTGAAGTGTAACATTTAGAATGAATGAAAGCTAAAAGGATATGTAACCAGTGCTACTTTACTTTGGTCCAGGATTCCTAAATCAGCGGCCGATGTTGTCATCGCTGCACCAGACCTTTACGATGAAGAGTGTATTTGTTTATTATCTCTGCTATCCTCTGTATCCTCACTAATCGTTACTTTCATGGCTTAATAATATATTCAGTAAACAAATTATATGCAAAGAAGAACACTGGTGTCAAACAAATTTTCATACAGAGAGTATTGTCATATCTCAGAAGGACAACATGGCTTTGTCCTAACACATCCTAACCACTCATAAGAATGGAAAACTGAGGGGAAGGGGGAACATGGGGGGGGGGGAAAGGTTGGGGTTAATTGTAAGAATGGTTGAAATGGGGTCTCCAGCATGCTATGCATTGATAAAGGTAAAAATACATACATATAAACCTTATTTTTCGGACCATAAGATGCACGTTTTCACCCCCAAAATTGGGGGCAAAAAGTGCCTGCGTCTTATGGTCTGAGTGCGCGACTCCCGTGGCCAAGTTGGCCGCTGGTGGTCCCACCTTGGCTTCCCACCAGCTCTCCCGGCACGGAGATTAGCCGGGCAGCTACAGAAGCTGTCAGTCGAGAGATGCCGACCGGTGTCCGGCTCCCCCATCTGAACTGTGTATTTGCTATGCCTGCAGAGCTCAAAGTTCTGCTGCCATAAGCAATGAAAAGAGAGATATAGATGATCATTTATATCTCGCTCTACTGTCCGTGGGAACTGCTATCAATCTGCAGCTCCCACGGACACAGTAACTGCAACATCGGCAGAGGAGAGCAGAGTAGGCGACAGCCCGACCCCCCCCCCCCTTCCTCCTGCAGAACAGTGTGAAGTATGATGTGTTGTGCTGAGAGTGTACTGCTGCTAGCTGGCTGAATTGAATATTGCATTCACTGAATTCATTGCATTAACCCAATTGATGTGAAAACATATTAAATCTTTTTTTCTGGTTTTCCTGCCGTAAAAACTGGGTGCGTCTTATGGTCTGGTGCATCTTATAGTCCGAAAAATACTGTATATATTTATTCTTCCCACTGGCTCAAGGTGTCTTGTCTTGCAAAAAAAATACCACAATCAAAAGTAAAAGGTAAATTAAGTGGTTTAACCATTACTTGAGACACAAGTGAAATTTAGGTAGCTCTTATTTTTTACTGAAAAAAACTGCAGTGTAAAAAGATGCTGAAAACATTCGTTTATGTCACAAAGAAAGTCATTTGTAGACTACTTCTAAGCTACAAGATTAAATTACTTGGGTTTACACTAAATGACGCAGTAAATGACGCAGTCACATGGTCTTCCATACTCATAACAATTTGGTATTTTGCAGCGCTGAAAGGATATTCAAGTGTAAAGAAAAGACTATGCTGGGGAGTTGCTTTATTATTATTATTATTATCATCATTTATACAGCGCCAACATATTACGCAGCGCTGTACAATACATTGGAGTGGAGATACAACACAGGATAGTACACACAGGTACAGGTTATGACACAGGAGGAGAAGAGGGGAGGAGTAGAGGACCCTGCCCATTCGGGCTTACAATCTAATAGGTTGTGAAACAAAGTATGCAATAGGTGGGGGGGTGGCAGGGTGGTTATGTTAGGAATGAGAAAATGGGTAGGTGAGACTGAAGAGGTGGGTTTTTAGTAGAAGCAAGTTTAATAGGGCAAAGGAGGAGTTCCAGAGAGTAGGAGCGGCCCTAGAGAAGTCTTGAAGCCGTGTGTGTAATGAAGTTATGAGTGTGGATGTCATTAGTAGGTTACTGGAAGAGCGGAGGGGGCGGTTAGGGGTGTATTTGTGAACCAGGTTGGAGATGTAAGTGGGACAGGAGGTGTGGAAGGTTTTAAAAGGCACAGAACTTTGAGTTTTCTGGTCAATTGGAAGCCAATGTAGAGATTTGCAGAGAGGAGCAGCAGATGAGGAGCGGTTAGAGAAGTAAATGAGTCTAGCAGCACCATTCATGATGGACTGAAGAGGCGATAGTCTAGTGAGAGGAAGACCAGACAGGATGATGTTGCAGTAGTCCAGACGAGAAATGATGAGAGCGTGTACCAGGACTTGGTGGTCTCTGGGATAGGAAGAGGTGGATCTTGGAGTGCAGATGGAAGTGGCAGGCTCTAGCAATGTTCTGCATGTGGTGAGTAAAGGAGAGTGCGGAGTTGAAGGTGACACCAAGGCAGCGAGCTTGTGGAAGCTTGCGAGCTTGCTTTACTTTGAATAGCCATAACCCTGTGTACCTTGCTGTAGAGAAAATGTGCCTTTAACGTGACAGAGGCTCAGACAGATGGATCAGGGACTATGATGGTCTGTGTAGACAGTTATGTCATAGCCCATGCCCAGCACTTCTCTAGAATCTCTGTGTTCAAGTAGAGCCCTACACTCAGGGCAGCCGCCAGAAATCATGGGGCCCGGTGCAGGAAAAATGTCCGGGACCCCGGGGGGGAGGGGGGGTTGCTAGCAGAAAAATCCACCTTAACCCCGGCGTGCTGACTGATAGGTACAGCAGCCACTGCTCACTGTACCTCTGCCTCTTCACAGCCCGGACTGCCGGCAGCACATTGCACACAGTAGTGGCAGTCCGGGCTGTGCAGAGGCAGAGGTACAGTGAGCAGCGGCTGCCGGGGCCCCCACGTGCTGACCGTCGGGCCCCCCTAGCTGCCCGGTATGGGAGTCCCCCCTGTCCCCCCCTGACGGCGGCCCTGCCTACACTTAGGTGCTGGTTATACATATAATATTCTTGTAACAGTTTGGGGTGGATTGCAGAACATGCACACTGAAAATAGGATTGTAATCACACGTATGTGTTCAGGGTGGCTGGCGGCCAACAGTCACCCCAAAATTGGCCACCCCTCACTGAGTGTGGAGGTTCCACACAGTGTGCAGCAGGCTTGGAGGACCTTTGTCAGATATTGACAATAGCCCACATGTTATTCTAAGAGACATTTGTCCATGATGGCCCCTATGTTGTTCTTAAAGATCAGTAGTTTTCCACCTGTGAGTGGGGGCCCCTTTGGGGGTCCAACGACCAGTTTACAGTGGTCCCAGAGTTCTCTGAAAGTATCAGAGCAAACAGCAGTGCTAATGCCCACAAGCGGGGTGGGAAGTTAGGAGGGTGATTAATGCCCCCCTCCCTCCGAACATTTCTCTCCCTCCTAACTTCTCACCCCGCACATCATTTGTACAATCTGGGTGGGAAAATATAAGGGAGGGGACATTTTGTAGCTCTTTTTCTTTTTTTTACTGGAAAAACTGCAGTATGAAAGGATGCTGAGGTGCAAGAGGTTTTTATTAGTTGATGTCACAAAGAAAGTCATTTGTAGACTACTTCCAAGCTACAAGCTCAAATTCCTGATCGTGGTGAAAGTGACTTTGCGGAGTGTCACCTGTGCTGTCACCAGTATTTAGAACATGGAAGTCCGCATCGGCATGTTCCAAATACAGGAAGTGTAACTCTGAGACGTCACTTCCGGGGGCTGTAAATCTAAAAAGGTTGAGAATCACTGTTATAAACAGAGGAAATGCATCAAAACATGTGCATTGGTTCAGCGAGAAAGCAGCCCTTAGATTAAACTCAACCGTTTGAGAGTTGGATGGTTTCTGGGTGTAATGGCACAACTGCTGTATTGTGGGATCCGGCTATATTGAGAAACAAATAAATGTATACACTGGTTACTGAAGGAAAAGATAAATAGAATGTTTTTGGGTAGTTTGTTTTAACAAAATGCTCATTTAGATATACTTCCCTTTTAAGTGTGTATTCGTTATTCACCTGACAGCAGGCGGTATATGAGGAAGTGTTTTGTGTCTATTTTCCTAAATACACAAATAAATTACTGTAGATGCAATCAGGAGAGGGATGCACTTGATGGATGTAGGAAAAAAAAAAACATAGTTTCCCATCCCAAATTACTATGTATATATGTAAATGTTACCGGAGGAAAGAAAAAGAACACAAACACACTGTAGCTTCTCATGTGACACGTCAGGACTAAAGCACAGTATGAAATTACCATGAATATAGCTGGGAATTCTAAAAGACATTTCAGGAAAGCTAAATCCACCCAAAGTTTTATATTTTAGATATTGTCAAAGGGTTCCCATACACCTTTAGATTTTTCTGTCAGATTTCCTTTAAATATCCTTTTGTTTTACCAAAACCATGTAATATAAGGGCGTTTCTAAACAATCAAGTCTACCTGTGTTTAATCACAGAGGACCCGGCAGTACATAACTGTTGGTAGATCTAAAGGTAATCTAACAGAAAGATCTAAAGGCTCTTATATTACATATTTACATATTTAAGGATATTTAAAGGAAATCTGACAGAAAAATCTAAAGGTGTATGGGAACCCAAAAACAGGCTGAACCACTAAGCTTTGTACATCAACAGGATCCTGTGAAATATAAGATTTGGGGTACAGATTTCAGTTTATGTAAGTCAAAATAGTGATGAGCAGCACAGGCAATATTTGTATTCTCAAAATATTGTACATTTTTTGTCTAATATTCCCAACAAATTCAGAAATTTGAGAATTCGGGATTCTCAGGGCTTGTTTCCATTGATGCGATTTGCCGCTGTTGTATCCGCGCGGCTGCCGCACCCTCCGGCCGCATCCATAGGCAAACCATCAGCCAGGCTCCATTGGTGCGGCTGAGTGTGGATGCGGTGCGGTTCCGAACGCTAGCTACAGCATTTTCATGTGGAAACCGCAACCAACCGCATCCTTTCACATGGGGGCTGCCCAGAGTCTTCATCCGAACGCACGGACGTACGCGTGCATCCGCATGAAAACAGCGCCGGTGGGAGCGGCTGCAGCAAATCGCACCGGTGGAAACAAGCCCTCAGTCATTGTGAAAAGTATTTTTGCAATAAAAATTTTGAATATTCACAATATTTTTGCTAACAACGTTTATGTACTGATGTATCTCGAATATTCACGATCGCGAACATATCGCACTATATTCAAGATCTTCATAAATTCTCAAAGTGGCAAAATTCGCAATAAAAATTCGCGATCAACACTTAGGTTAAATTTACACTGTTTGTTCTTCAGCGAGCTGCTTTCAGCTCGGGAAGTGACAGTGCGCTTCCGCACAATGTAGTGTAGACGTTCACAGGCCGTCTAAATTAGGACCCCATAGAGGTCCTATCGGACTGAAGCCTGAAAACCGACCTGTGGACGCAACATTAGGCTTTGCGTCCTTTACGTAACTTGAAAGGCAGTTAAAAACTCCCAGTGTAAATGAGTCATTAGTCAAAACTGGTGTGTGTGGAATATTTGTGATAGTTGTGTTGCAGCTGATAGAAATAATTCAAAGGAAATGTGATAGCATCATAAGGTTGGTTGATTAGTATTTCCAATACAGGTTTATAATATAGACACTTCCTACCAAATTTAAATTTCTCCATTCCACATAACGCTTGTTAGGACTTATTTCCATGTTTGTTTTGTCTAAAGCCCCCCATACGCCTTACAATCTTTCCATACAATTTTTGTACAATCAAATTTTGTTCTACCAAAACCATGTATATGAGGACCTTTCTAATCCTCCAATCACTATGTATTCTATCAGGAGGAACCCGGCACTACATAGCAGTGATATATACCTTCCATCAACATGTATTCTATCAGGAGACCCCACTACATGCGTGATATATACCTTCCAATTACTATGTATTCTATCAGGGAGGACACTGGCACTACATAGCAGTGATATATACATCCATCAACTATGTAATTCTATCAGGGAGGACCGCGCACTACATGCAGTGATTACTGCGCTTGAAAGATGTGAACCCTCAATTGTGTAGATGTTCTGTTGTTTAACCATGATTTCTCATTCTATCATCACCAGTGTTTTTCTAAAATGTCAGATATATGTTCATCAATTGCATGTACTTGTTTAGTAGGTTTTGTTTAGTGCCCAAAAACTACATGAAACATGGACTTAGTGTATGTGCAAAGTAAGTAACCCCCACTGCATTGGTTAAGTCGATCAGGTAAAAGACGCAGGTGAAACACATTTGGGTGCTTACAATCACTTAGCAGAACCAATGAATGAGACATCCTTGGAAATGTTTTGGGCCTGCACCATAAAAGAGAGAGAACCAACTGAACCACTGTGGTCCCATACAATCACAACCAAGAGCAAAGGAATCCGATGCATGAAGAAGAGGTAGTGAACGCCCTCAGTCGGAAAGGCTAAGACCACTCCAAAAGATTCCAGCTCCATCCATCCACTGTACGACAGATAATTTACAAATGGAGGGCTTCACATGACAGCAACTTTGCCTAAAGTGGACCCCATCAAAAATATCACCCAGAAGCACCAAAATAATACCAGAAGGCCACCCACACATCACCTCTAGAGAGTTGCAAGGCCTCTCTGGCCGCATCTGGGACAATGTGCATTGCGTCTACATCAATAAACGAAAATGAATACCATGACATTCAATGGGAGGGTTGCTAGAAGTAAGCCTCTGCTCTCAAAAAAGCACAAAACTGCCCGTTCGAACGGTAATTGGCCAAAACCTTGACAAACCGAGCCTTCGATCTGTTCTGACAACATAAAATAATTTGTGTGGAATCACATCAAACGCATGGTTTGGGAAAATCAACAGGCTTGAAAAGCCACTCCCAAACACGAGACTAGGCGGTGGAAATGTGAAAAGTCTGGGGCTGCTGTTTCTGGGCTGGGCCTGCAGCTAACCTATTGTCCAGAACATGAATTTCTTCGGGTTATCACAGAATCTCACCAACGTCCTGCCTCAGTCGGAGTTGAGCTGGGACGAAGATGATTATCACAAACAATGACACCAAAGCTTCCAGCAAGAGTACAAGGAATGGCTTCAGAGAAAGAGATTGCACTCTGGATTTGCCAGTCAAGTCCAACCTACCCATTGAAATGTTGTGGAGAGACCGAAAGTTGGTACATGCCAGATTTCCCTCCAACGTCTCTCACTCTGAGTTCTGCAAGGAGGAGTGGCAAAAAATCCCATAACAATGTGAGAGACTGGTTAGTGGTGTCAGGAGACGTTTAGTGGAGTAATGGCTAAGCAAGGAGGGCCACAAGCTCTAACAAAGGTTCACATACTTAGGCACAGTAAGATTTCATTGTTGGACATAACCCCTTTGTTTACTAAAATAATGAAAATATCTCTTTTTGGTGTGTCTACTATTTGGAAGGTGTGGCTTTACAAATTGGGATTTAATGTAGTCTAATAAGTTCTTTAAATGTTTTTTCACAAACAGACCATGTCTGAGGGTTCACAAAACTTTCAAGCACACTGTATACGCTTCCAATCACTGTGTTTCTATCAGGGAGTACCCGGCACTAACATAGTATTGTAAATACTTCCAATCACTATGTATTCTATCAGGAGACTGGCACTAGTAGCATGATGTATACCTTCCAATCACTAGTATGCTACAGGAGGACCCGGCACTAACATAGCAGTGGATATACCTTCCATCACTGTGTATCTATCAGGAGGCCCGGCACTACATAGCATGATATATACCTTCCATCCTGTGTATTCTTCCAGGGAGGACCCGGCACTACATAGATGATATATACCTTCCAATCACTGTGTTTCTGCAGGGAGGACCCGGCACTCATACAAGTGGATATATACCTTCCAACACTATGTATTCTATCAGGAGGACCCTGCACTACATAAGATGATATATCCTTCCAATCATATATATTCTATCAGGAGGCCCTTATACGGTGTTGGTAGATCTAATGGAGATTGTATGGATCGATCTTAAGGTGTATGGGGGGCTTAATTTACACACATTTCCCATTTATTTTTATTAGGACAAAATAGGCAATCATAGTAAATAAAAAGCTACTTGATGCAGTATACCATTTTAATGAAAAACAATATGGAGCCGTCTACATGACTCTGGCCTGGTTCACACTTATCCACTTACTTTCTTTATCATGCGTTTTTATGTGAACAGGTTCATTGTATATAATGGGAACTTTTTGGATTTGCAACTTTTTGGAACTTTTTGGATTCTCCTAATTTGTAAATTGGAGATCTCCAGTCATTATTACCTTCATTGCGCAAGTCAGCACTTGTACATGCACACATTGTGAACGCAATGCACGGTAGTTTTGGGTACTGATGTAACAAATCTAGAATATTCCTGATTAGGAAGCTATAGCATTGTATTGGAGATCTTCGCAAATTCTCAAAGTGCTAATATTCACAATAGAAATTTGCGATTAGAGTATTTGCAATCAACACTATTCTTAATATGCATTGCCCAGTGTGTGAAAATACGGAGAGGTTTAAAGCACTAATACAAATCAGGATTGTGCATGTTTTATACATTTAATAATAAATGTCTTTCCTAATGGGGTGTATGTACAACATGCAACAAGAAGCATGCTGTGGAGAAGGCAATCCCACAATTGTAAAACATTGTCTATTATCTATCATTTCATTATTTGTATTATTTTATTATTATATTATAACTAATATATAATTTTCATTATTTTATAATAAGACATTATTTATTATTTTATTAATATTTTTATATAAATGTAAACTGTATATTTGTTTTACTTATACAGTTTGTTCATGTTATGTTAGAATAGTTTTGCTATATTAAAATAAAATAATTCATAGAAGACCCCAAATCACAAAAGTACAAAACTCAGAGGTTTCATGGTTATTTATGCACAGCGAGACATCTGTGCAGTTTCAACAAGTCCTTTTAACTCTTTCACATCTCCTGCACTCTTTTACATAGTGGAGGGATCTTAGTGTCACCCATTGACAGGGGAGGTTCTAGCCTGTCTGGTACCTTGGGTGGTAGTGGTTATGGACCAGGGGTGGGGCGATAGTGGAATGGGACCAGGGGGGTGACCGAGGTTCTGCAGCAGCTGAGAACGCTAAATAAGCTACAGGAGGCAGTATTTGGGCTGGGCAGTGTCCAATGACTCAACCCCGCCCTTCCGCTGGATGATGTTTGGGGCTGCAGCATGGGTGGGTGAACAACAGAAACAACTGCCCAGCTTGCCCATACCTAAAACCGCCACTGACCATTGAGCTCTCTCAATTTACCTATTGACTCTGATATCAGTGCTAAATAACCCAATAACTCCAAACAGTTTTTGAATATCTTTTTTAATAATTTCACTATTTATAAACTCTCAAAGGGCAACAAGGGATTTTGTAAATCAGCAGGTCAATGCATTAAGTAGGGAAGTTCTTCAGGTATCCGGACACTGTCCCAACTTCATAATTATTTTTATACACATTTTTTTTCAGTCCCTTCTGCATATTGCTGCCCGATTTTTTGGCTGATCAATCGCCCTGCACGTTCCCACCAATTGGCCTGCGCACAGTGTTCCAACATGTTGGTAGATTCCTGTTCGATCCCAATATGTCCGGCACACAAAGGGTGCCGGCCGATCCTCTAAAGGGGGGCCTGCAGCGTGATGATGTCATCACACTGCAGTCTGTCCCTCATCTATCGAGGGAGAATCGAGGCATGTATACCTACCAAAAACAGACAAATATATCCCTTGCTGTTGTTTTAACATTTAACAGTTTGTGACCAAACTGTTGAGTGTTAAACTCAACAGTTTGGTCACAAACTGTTAAATGTTAAAACAACAGCAAGGGATATATTTGTCTGTTCTTTTGGATTTTTTATAACTTTAAGGCCAAACATGCACCCTTGACACCGCATAAAGTATCACACGCCAGGGGAAAGGATCAGCACCACTTACAAGGATATTTGGAACGAGAAATTCTACTTGTATGATAAAGATACACCTTTGACCACAGGGTGTGCTAGTTATTGCTTCCTATTATTCCACAATGAACCTGATAATTACAAGCAATGATCTGAATGAAAGATTCACCTGTAATTATAAAACTGTTTGCTGCTAACTTAGGTTACTAATCTGGTATCGTGATCTATGTCAGAGAACCACACTGGTCTCATTTCAATACCTCAACTAAAAGTGGGAGTCTTTCTATCCGTCATTTGATGGAATAAATGTTTTTACCTCCAAAAAGGAAACATCCCCCAGTAGTTTTCTTATGCTTATTACATTAGAGGAAGTTGTGTCTTGTCTCTGATCATGTACATATGTATGTGTGTGAATATCTGAAAAAAAGGAAGTTTAATTCAGAAATAATGTGTACTGTTATTTATCACATTGATTTTATCTGTGCAATAAATATGTCTTATTTTATATTGCAGATATGTCTGTGCTATCTCTGGGTTTTACATTTATAAGTAAAATTTTTTTAATTGAATGGATTAAAAAAAGTGTAAATGGTTGGTTGAATATTAAACTGTATTCTGCATTGTGTGGTAGAGGAGCTATAATAATATATAATAACTGGGCTTAGAAGATTCCTACAAGAAGTATTTTAGAAGGTGCTATGCCTTTAGGCCTGGTTTAACCGCCCTAGCGGTTAGGGACGGCACCATCTTGTCCAGTGCTGCTACCATCACTATTGCACTGGACGAGATTGTGCCGTCCAGTACACATCGGGGCTCCTGGCAGCACATACTCACTGTTTTGCGCTGTCCCGTTGTCCACGATGCAACATGCTGGCTGCTGGAGCGCGGCTCATCCCCCCTCCAAGAGATGTGATGACGTCACATCAGGGAGGCAGCTGGAAATTTGAAAGTGTATAGCACGAAATCAGTTTTCTATATAGTAAACTGCTTTCAGTGTGCTTCTATGTACTAAATATCGCCCAAATAAAGTCTCTGGTGCCCCAGATGTGTCCATTTGCAGTAACCCTCTCTTCCCTGGTGTGATTTTACCACTTCCATCACACCAGGCTAGAGAAGGTTAACTGCAAATGGGCACATCTGGAGCACCAGAGACTTTATTTGGGCGAGATTTAGTACATAGCAGCAAAGCTTTGTGCCCTGATTTTTGTGTTTTCTCATTAATTTTATTATAAAATACATTTTTTATTTTACATAATTGTTTGTTTCAAACATTATTATATTCAGGATGTCTATTAGACCCTTGTTCGGACATATTTTGGGAAGTTACAGGCCTATAACATGTACCATTGAAGTCTATGGTGCGCTTTTGGTATGGAAATCTGGACCTCAGCAGTGCGCTAGGGAGGTTAAACTTATCCACTTGACATGCATCATGCTTTGTCATATAAATGGACCCATTGGATAAGCTAAAAATGGATATGGGGGACCCAGGCCTAAAACATATGGAAACTTGCACATTATATTCAATGTGTCTGATGGTGGTAAACTTTCACTACCAAAAGCATTAACGTTGGGTCACACTCTGGGTAGCTCCTAAAGTGGTAGGTGATCCTACAGCAGTGGTTCTCAAATTTTTCAGATTCACGACCCCAGAAGTGACGTCGAAGTTACAGTTCCTGGATTTGCAATGTGGAAGTGCTGGTTCGGAGTGTCGGCATTCTAAATACCGTTAGTGACATTCCGCAACGTCTCTTCCACCACAATCAGGTAAGTGTAATGTCCCCTCCCTCCTATTTTCCTGCCCAGTTTGTGCAAATAATGTGTGTGTTAGGACATTAGAAGGAGTTAGTTAGGAGGGAGCTAACCTCCTAGCTTCTACTAACTTTCCACCCTGCTTGTAGCACTACTTCTTGTTAGCAGTGTAAATAGCATCAATAGACATATTTTTAACTCATTGGGCAACATATATCTTTGACTCTGTTTACATTGTTCATACCACTTTTGGTCACTAAATCCTGACGGAATGGGACCATTAAGGCGGTTAAAGTGCATGAAGTGGATTGGTGTGAACCAGGCCTGAATCGCTCCCTTTTGGAACAGCTCCTACTTTATTGTTTTGTTTCAGTTGTCTAAACTCTTACATAGGACAGTCACAAAATGTGTAACTATAACTGATACAACCGTTGCAAGAGACAGCTAATAGCTGTTACAAGAGGCAGATACTTAGAGAATGAAGTTAGTGACCTGGTCCTAAGTTGTATATTTAGGAAATGTTGATTTTTGCCTGGGCTTTGTAGATCCTACTATTTTGGTTTTTGTTCTATGGAAATGTATGTGTCACATGTGAGTCTGTTATTTCATTTAGTAACACTAAAGAGGTTAAAAGTGCCCTCATTATCAGATCTGGAGTGGTGCACTGATTTAATTGTGTAGTTAATTGTGGGCAGACCTAATTATGAATGCTGTGTGATGGTTGAACCACAGAATGCATCTGCACTCCATATAAACAAAATAATGGAGACACAGAATGGCTGATTTAGTTTTCTATTAAACCAGAAAGCACTCAGTGCAGAATATTTCAGTCGGAGTGGAGACCAGGCCATGTTGTGTTATGCACTCTATCTTGTTCTCTCCTTTTTCATGCAACATAGATAAAGGTGACACTGAGTTGCCCAAACACAAACAGATTATCTGAAAAGTATAAACCTTATCTGCTGATTATAGTTGGATGATCAATGTGATAACACCAGTATGTGAATGGTTTTTTAACTCTTCAATCCATAGCTGTCAGTTTAGGTAAGTATATTGGACAAACCTACTGTAGTTGATCTGTTTGCTTGTATGCAGCTTAAAGCCTGCCATACACACACCTATTAGCGGCTGATTTTGCCCAGCTCGGCCGGCCAGAAAACAGACATGTCCGATGTTCTCTGGCCGATGCCATTAACTTCAATGAAGACCGGCGTCTTCATTGAAGGTAATGGCCGCACACAAAGGGTGCCCGCCGATGTTGTCAGCTCGGAAATAGCATATTCCGAGCTGATCTGAACAGCTCTGTCGGCCCCCACTCGGTGGGTGTATGGCAGGCTTAAGCCGCTTCCCATATCTCCAACGTCCAATTGCCATGCGCGATCGTTCGGGGTATTGTTCTATCGGTCATTGGTCTATCGAGCGTGTATCTACCCATGTATGGGGGGCTTTTCTCTCATTATGGGGGTCTTTGACTTCATAGTTTGCTGACCGCATATTATTGTATCGATGGACTCAAGAGACTGAGGTTGCTTGGAAACCATGTGTTTTTTGTTTGGGTGTAATGACAAAAGAGAATTCAAGTTTAAAAGCTCTGTGGTGGTTCCCTAAAACCGGCCATACAGGGGTAAATTTTTAGTTCGATCCCCAAAAGACTGAACGCTGTGCACGGTCGCGGTGATTGTTTGGCAATCGAATGCAGCTCACCTTGATCGATCCCACTGGAATGGAAAATCGATCGAACCGACAAGTCTGTATTTCCCCCAATGATCACTATGCGATCCCCATACTTTGTCATGTATGGTTGATTTATTCTTGAGAAAAGGAGCTTTAGCACTACAGCTCCATGTGCACGGTGCCATTATCCTGCCAGATGGCTATCATTCTCTGGCAGTCTACTGTATGTCCATAGGACTTTTAATGGTGTTCATAGAAATTCAAATGGGTACTCGTTCTGCTATACTCTCTCTGGGAACCAAAATCAGATTCACATACACAATACATCATGAGGATTAAACATTAACCGAAGTCAGCTATACACCTTATCTCACTCTTCTGCTAGTGTAAAGTTTTCATAAAAAGGTTCACTATAGTTTGGATTGTATTTTATCTGCTTTTACTTCCAAAGAAAAAATATCTTACTAATTATTCAATGTGAAAGGTACAACTTATAGACTTTCTCTCCACTGTGTGTAACTGTCTAGTAGATAGACAATTACTTCTTAGGCCTGGTTCACACCTATCCATTTTACATGTGATGACTGAGGTTTTTATATAAACTGGGTTATTGGATATATTGTGAACTTTTTGGATATGCTTTACATATGTTACCAAATGTATTTATAAACAGATAGTTGTGAACCAGGCCTTAACATTTTACACCAGACAGCTTTACCAGGACTGCTGGAGCTCCACAGAGCCAGGTTAGAACTCATCTGATGTTCAAATACCAAATACAGATCAATGCAGGTGCCTCCTGGTGTGGCATTTTCAGTGTAAAGGTAGCCTTAAGCCCCCCATAGACGGGCAGACTCCCGGCCATAGTTGTAGCAGACCAACCTGCGTGCTCGCTCCCGCCAAGCACATAAATGTTGGTCTGCCGCAACTATGAGGGAGCCCACCTTGACTTTTGTAGAAAAAAAGCCGGCAGGTCGGATCGCACACGGATCCGTCCTGCTGGGTTTTTTTCTGCACGATCCTTTTAACTCGCAGGCTGTTAACTCGGAGGGGGAATCTCCTCCCCCTCCGAGTTAATTGGCTTCAGTCTGACAGGAGTCCTGTGTGTTAGTGGAACACACAGGATTCCTGTCCGACATTTAGCAGACTGCTCACAGCGTGGTGACGTCACCACGCTGTAATGAGTCTGCTAAATGTCTGCCATGGATCGAGGTGTCTATGGCAGGCATTACACGGCCGGATTTTCTCCCGACCGTCGTGCGCGCTCCTGCCTATAGCCCGGCAGTCCCTCGGCCGAAAATCGGGTGGGCCCACCTGGTGAGATTGACCAGGAATCTCCCGCATGTTGGATCGCACATTTTTCACACATGCCGGTAAATTCCAAGCCGATCCCATGACTTTGAATGGGGATGGCAGTCCCCATGCACAGTAATGGCTGTCGATCAGCTGAGGGGCCTCATCTATTGAGGGAGAATCCCCTTGTGTATGGCTACCTTAACTCTTTGTCGACTCTAAATAAATTATGAATTGCATATGCAGTACATATCTTTAATATATAATATAAAAGAATAAATATAATTTTGTTTCAAATTATTTTAGTTGGATGGTGGTCTTGCAACATTCTCACTGAACCATTTTTACTCTTATGGTAATGCAGGGTACAGACGTGGAGATATGGGTCAAATCGATGGCCGTTTCGAGTGCCGTGCGCGCTCACGGCCATCTATCTTACCCATATAATCTGCACCCAAGGTTAATATGGTGATGTCCGATGCTTTGCCTGGTTCTCCAGGCAAAGCTCGGCTGAGGAGGAGCTGGGGAGAGGCAGTTCTGCTCTCCCCAGTTTTCCGATATCTGACAGCAGCGTGATGACGTCATCACCCTGCTGCAGGGTACATCGGAGGGGTCGAATATTGAGACGTCTGTACCCTGCTTTAGGCTGAAAAGACCGTTTGAGATAGATGAGAAATGTGCAATGGACACTGGACAACTCTTAATTCCATACATTCCTTTGTAGCAAGTTTTACAGATAAAAAATATATTTTAGAAAACTAAAACTAACTAAACTAGAGGAACTAACTAAAAAGGAATAAATGTTTGAAGTGTATTGTTAGTATTTACATACATGTTTAGCATCATAATCAAGTGGGTAAGTGCCTGCCTTCCTAACCTTATATCCAAGGCTTATCGCACAAGCACCTGAATAGAATAATTGTATAAGTGTTGGATTCTGAAGGTTCAAACTGATTTATTTGTGAAATACAACACGGGAGGGCAGTGTCAGGAGTCAGGGAGGAATATGTTGTAAACATGTTTGATGAAAAACTCACTGGAAGAGTTCAGCATTCAGAGGTCAGGTTATGGAGACCAAGGATACAAGGACCAGAGTACAGATTCAGAAATGTCTACTTACAGATTGACACACAAGATCCAGGTTCAGGGGACCAATACTCAGGCAAGTGTGGGAGGGCAAGGCACACCTATATAGGCCTCGTGCTAAGCAGCTGGTACCCAGAATAGTACAGGTCCTCAGAGGCAGGACCTGGGAGAGGTACAGTGGCTTGCAAAAGTATTCGGCCCCCTTAATCTTTTCCACATTTTGTCACATTACAGCCACAAACATGAATACATTTTATTGGAATTCCACGTGAAAGACCAATACAAAGTGGTGTACATGTGAGAATTCCAAATTTTTTTACAAATAAATAACTGCAAAGTGGGGTGTGCGTAATTATTCAGCCCCCTTTGGTCTGAGTGCAGTCAGTTGCCCACAGACATTGCCTGATGAGTGCTAATGACTAAATAGAGTGCACCTGTGTGTAATCTAATGTCAGTACAAATCCAGCTGCTCTGTGACGGCCTCAGAGGTTTTCTAAGAGAATTTTTGGGAGCAACAACACCATGAAGTCCAAAGAACACACCAGACAGGTCAGGGATAAAGGTTTTGAGAAATGTAAA